>CM039119.1:29982085-30182677 GCA_022036555.1 Microstegium vimineum | reverse complement strand
CCGAAGGGACAAAGTTACAAAAAAAGTAGTAAATGGACTATTCGTCGGTGACGTCGTTTTCATCCGTCTTGTACCGGGGGACCCCCTTGTCATGGTCCTTTAATTTTTGGGAATGAAGGAAATATCCCCAAAAACCCCAGAAATTATACCTTTTTGGCGAGCTGTCTGAAGTTCGAGGAATGGGGCCGGGTCCCTTTTTTTTTACATTGTTAAGACCCAAATCCCCGGTAGGTGTAGTGGAGAATTTTCTGCCGGGTCGAAGGTGGAAACCAAGTTTTGTTTGGGAGGGTTTTGGGTCTGACTGTTTTTGGGGGAGGATGTGAGGTAGAGAAAAAAAAAAGAAAGAATTTTTTCTTGGTGAAGTGTACCCCTTGGGCTTGAAAGACATAGGAATACAAGGTCCTAGTGAAGTCTGACAAGTCCATCTTGGGCTTGTCGAAAAGAAAGCAAAACATTCACCAAAAGGGGAAGTGTACCCTTGTCCTCAGTTTTGGTATGGGTTTGTAGAACATGGGCCAAGTTTTAAGTTAATGTAATGGGAGTCCCTGGGATCGGGGATGCTACCATCAACCCCCCCCCCCCCGACTGCCCCCAAAATCGCACCCGCCCGGGGAAGCGGAGAGGTTCGGGTAACGCGAAGGTGAGTCGAACAAGGCGCGAGAGCCAGGGGAGGGCCAAAACCCCGGCGTGAACTGAGGGTCACGAGGGGGTAGCCCCCGAGACTTTGTCGGCGGAGAAGGCGGGGTCGGCGTGAGCCTGACGAGGAGCGACGAAGGAAAATCCCCGAGATGGAGTCGGCAGGGGACGATAGGTCAGCGTAAGCCATGTAACGAGTGAGGGCATCCCCGGATTTTTGGGTTTGGGACGAGGAGCGACGAGGCGGCGTGGGGCCCGGTGACCCCCCGACAGTTGCGAAAGGAGCAAGAGGCTCGTGACCCTGAGCCCAATTTGAGTTGACGACGAGGACGACGGGGGCGCGGACCCCCAACTTGCGAGATTTTCATGAGGACAAAGGTCGTCGGGCCCCCACCCGCAAAAATTGCGATGAGGACGAGAGGTCATCGTGAGCCCTGAGTTTGCAACGATTGAAATGAAGCGAAAAATCGTGGGGCCCCTGAGCTTGCGAATTGACGTGGGTCACGAAGCCTTGAGACGACAAAGGCAGTCCCCGAGACTGGAGTGGGCGACACGGAGAGCGATCGGGAAGCCATGTGAGTCGAGCGGGGATCCCCAAGACTTTTTTTGGCGGGGGGTTGGCTTTGACCATGCAAGGACGACAAAATTTGGGGAAATCCGTGCGAGTCGATAGGCGCACCCCCCGAGAGTGTCGGCGGGGCGATGAGGTCCGTGAGGGGTGAGCCCGAAACAATGATACGAGGAGCGACGAAGTCGGCAAAACCCCATGAGGTTTTGGTTCTAATATTTCCCTCTCTTGTTTTTACCCTGGTTTTTTTGGTCAAGTTGCTTGCCTTTGAGATTGGAGTCGGGGCCTCTGGGGCGCATCGTTTTTCCCCCCCCCCGGTTAAAAGAAGGGGGCCCATGAGGGATTGTGTAAAAAGTCACTTTGGCACCAAAATATATATTTTATTTAACCAAAATTTCAACAATCTTGGGATCAAGGAAAAAAAAAACACATCATGACGCTTTATAAATAAAAAGTTCCACAATGGATTTTGATTTTAGGAATGAAGAAATGGAGCAAAGGAGAGCCCTGGGGCCCAATTTGGGGGCGGCCGACCCCCTGTGGGGGCCCCCAGCTCTCCCCTCTTGGCCGCCAGGGAAGCCCTTGAGAATTTCCCCCCCTTGGTCACTCGGTTTTTTTTAAAAGGCTCAGAAGCAAAACACATGGTCCAGGGGCCCTACCAAGGGGAAAAAAAGTGAAACTACCTAGGACCAAAATCCAACACCAAAGACAAGTGGGACCGACCTGGAAGGGTGAGGTGGGTCGGGCCCCAGGGGGGGTTGGGACCTCATTGGGCCCCCCCGCCCCCACTTGGGCCCTGACCATGGGGGTGATCTAAAACCAGAGGGGCCCCATGGCCAAAAGGGTTCGACCCCCCCTAGGTGGTTCCCTCCCAACTGCCATTCCCTCACACATGTTGGAAATAACCTTCCATCCAAAGGCGGGTTCAAGGTCGGTTGGACCCGGGGGGGGATTTAAACCCCCGGATCGCTGAGGGGGTGGAGTACCCCCCCACCCACCCCCACATAAATGGGCTCAACCCCCCCTTCTACACTGGTGAAAAAGCCTACAACTCATTCCCTTTAAATTTTTCAGTAGTTATCTAGGGTGGGGGTTAGAGTTGAGTCTAGCTGCGCTGGGTTTCCCCGGGTCTCTTCTGGAAAGTCTGGCATAGCTATTTTATCTTTCCTTCTTTGAAAACTTTTTTTTTATCAATAATTACTTTTTCTCTATTTTTTTAGTTTTACTTTGAGCATTACTATCTAATTTTAAAATTTTTAATGTTTTTTCTTTTTTTGCCTTTACATCAATAGCTTTTTCTTTGTGGCCTTTTTTCCCATGCAATCATTTCCTTATAGGGTCTTTTTATTTTTGATCTAGCAAAAAAAATATTTGTTTAAGGTGGTCTTAACTACCTATCCTTGGTTTCCGCTTGGTTTTACAGTAGTTTTTAGCTAGCAAAGGGGGGTGACAGCCCTTTTCTAGTCTTTTTTTTCCACCACTGTTTTTGGGGAAGTTCTTAAAAGGAAGGCCCCCCCGAGAGGGCGGGTTTTTCCCGGAGGGGTTCTGTCCACCTTATCTATCCCCTCGCCCCCAAAAATTGTATTGGGGGCAAACTTAATGTTTAGATAGTTAATTGCTAAAAATTTTTAAATAAGTGAATTACATGGAGTCCCTTTACTCTCTCGTTGTCCTCCCCCCCTAGCTATACTATTGCCTTCAATTCATTACCTTTTTTTTCATTCATCAACCCCTTTATCGATATTTTTTTACCCCCTTTTCTATTGTTTTAATTAGGGGCCCCTAAAACCTCTCTAAAATTTAATTTTTAAAAACCCCGTTTTTCCCTTTTTGGAAAATATAAATTATATCCTTTTTGGAATACCCCAAAAAGAAGTGCTACAACGGAAATCTGTCCGCTTTTGGTTTACTAATAGTCATAAGAAAAACCAAAAAGCATTTTGGGCCTTTGCCCAGGGAAAATGGGGACGGCCCTTTTAAATCCAATTAAAAAATTTAACTAACAAGGGAAAAAATTAAAAATAAACCCAAAACAAAAAAAGGTTTATCTGCAAATTCCACGATTTTGGTAAAAATCTATTTTGAACTTGGTATCAGGAAATAAAAGGGGAAAGGCCCCCCTGTAACTTTTGGAATAATATTCCACGGAAAAAAAACAATCTAAAGGGCCCGAAGGGCGGAAGAAAAAAGGGGGTTAGGGGGCCAAGGGGAGGGGCCCCCCTACCCCCCGGGGGGCCGCCCAAAAGGGCAAGCCCCCAAAGAGGTTTTCCTTTTGGGGGCCCCTCTCCCCCCTTTGGGTTGACTAACCCCCCTTAAGGGATTTGCCAGGGGGACTTCTTTTTAAGGGGCTATTTAAAAAGGCCCCTCCCCCGGGGGGAGAGACCCCTAAAAAACCCCAATTCTTTTTAAACCAAGGGGAAAGGGGCCCTGATCAAAACCCCAAAACCCCCCATAACTAGATTCTGTTTAGCTTGCTCTTTTGGGTTAAATAAAGGGTCAACTTTTTTGGTTTCCAATCTAAAAAGAGGTTTTTGGTAACTCTCTCTAGTTCTTCATTTTTTTTAAATTTTTAATTTATGAATTTTCTTTTCCCTTTTATTTTTTTTTTAGGGTTTACCTTTGTTTTTTTTTAGTTAATTGTTTTGTTTTTTTTTTATTACGGGGTTTTTAGATTAATCACCTTTTTTTAAAAAAGGTTTATCCATCAACTTGGTAAATGATAGATTTGTTAGGGTGGGGGCCCAACCGTTTTTCTTTGACCCTATATTCAAAAAAAGGGGAGTCCAGGACACCTTTGAGCCTTTGTAGTCCTCCCCCCGTTTTTAAACCAAAAATTACTTTTTGGGGAAATGATTGCATGTTTCCATCTTCCTTAGTAAAAACTCACAACCCTGAAAAATTTTTATCTCACCATGATTGCCAAGTTAAAATTGCACTAAAAATTGCTAACGTAAAAATTTAAAAATGATTAGGAAAATTTTTTTGAGTTATCAATTCCCTAATACTTATAAATATCTTTGGGGGGGGCTTTCATTATCTTTTGTTTTTTTCTACATTATGCTGATCATTTTTCTTTTTCACTATTCATTCATTTTCTAATTTATGTGAAACCATCCCCTTTGAGAGAGAAGATGGGGAAATCTCCTTCCATGCTAATCTTTTTCACCCATTTTTTCCCTTTACCCTTCCTAGTGGAAAAAAAAAAAAATACCCGGGGGGGCTCGGTTAAAAGAATTTTAATACCCATTCGCTGCCAAAGCTGGGGACAATTGGGTTAATGGCATGAAGGGGTTAACTATTTTGGGCCATTTTAAAAAATAGAAACTTTTATTTTGGAAAATGTTTGAGATGGGGAAAAGCATTTTTTGGGCCTTTGCCCGGGAAAGGTTTATTGCTATCAAAAGGGAAAAAATGAGTTATCATTAATCCCCTATGTATTGGAAAAAACATCAAATTTTTAATATATAGCCTTTCCCTTGATCTTTGCCTATTTTTCACATTTTATGCGGGGAATGTATAATGGGTTTTATCTTCTAGACAATTTTTTTAAAAACCCCAAGCTTAATCAAAGAAAAAACCAACCAAAAAGTAAAAAAAATCACTTTTAAAATTCAGTTAAGCCCCCCCAATCAAGAAAATAAAACAAAAAATTTTTGAGACTTACACCAAAATTCGAAAATCGGCAACTCAATCCTTTTATTCTCAGTCCCCCCCACGGACAATCCCACTACCGCTGCGAACTTGATCGGGGTTTTTGGCTAAGCCTGCGCTCTCAAAATTTGGGGAAAAAAAGTTTTTTTTTGGGGGAAAACACAGAAAACCTAGTGCTCATCCCAACCTTCCGGAGATTTCGCCTTTACTTAAGGGGGAAATCCCCAAGACCCATATATTTCGCCTTTCCCTTCTACTCTTGGAAAAGCGAATACTGGGTTTACGAAAAAAGGAGAAGAAAACTACGGGCACCTGGGGTTCCCCCAAATTTTCCCAAAAAATTTTTTCCCGGGGAAAACCAAGCCTTGGGGAAAATTTCAAGTTTTTTCAAAACTGACAGCCCCTTCCGGGAAAAAATGGGGCATTTCCAAGAACACCTAAAAGCCCCCTCAGGGAAAGGAGATTGGGTACTTTGCGCCTTTTATCGGGCTCACAACGCACCCCTGGGCCATGGGGTGCTGTTGCCGAGGAGCATTCCCCTCATTCAATACCACAAGCCCAACGCTTGGGAAAGATGGCATCCAACCAAAGGGTTTGGGGTGAAGAAAGAACAAAAAATCAAAGAAAAGCGGAGGTTGCCCCAGTCAAAAGGTAGACAGCGCCAGCAAAGCAGCCTGTCATGAAGAGGTCGATGAAAAGCGGGAAAAAAAAGAAGCTATCACATTTAACTCTCCAGACCTGGAAGGTGTGGGAACGGACCCGGGACCATTGTCCAGAATTGAAAGGGATTGAATAATCAACAACAAAATTAGTCCTCAACAAAAAAATTTGGGAATCAACAAAAAAAAAGGGGCCTAACTTCAGTAATTATAAGGTAATAATTCCTAAAAAAACCCTAGTTTCCCCCTTTTGAGGAGATTATAGCTAATCAAGGAAAGTTAATGGATAACTTGTCTAAAAAAATTAGACCAATGAAAAATACTAAAAATTTTAAAATAGAATGGATAATTTTTCTATTGCCTAAGAACAAATTAGTTTTAAAAAAATGATTAATCTCGAAACCCCCAAAATTTGTTGTTGTTCCTCCATAACCCGGTATTCCATCAAAACTAAAGGGTTAGAATCTGCAAATCTTTACACAAAATTTATGCAGGGCTTTTTGGAATAACCCCACTGAAAGGGGTTAACGACTTCCTCCCCAACCAAAAAGACCTAGGAAAAAGTCACCCAATCTCCTTGGGCCCCCGGGATTTTTCCAAAAACTTTGGCTTTGGGCAAGGGGAATATCATGCCCAGAAAATTTGAAAAATTTTTTTTAATTTTTCCTTTATCAATACAACCCATTTTTGCACTTCGATGGGACCTTTGCTCCCCCAAAGGGAAATTAAAAAATTTTGGGTCCGGTTGGTACCTCTACTCCAGCAGATTTTGGGTGGAGACCGAGTTGAGAGAGGTCACCCTCATCCGGGGGGCCATTTTGTTTGCCGCTGGAGCGTCATCTATGTAGCGCGCAAGTCAATTTCTTCATCAAAGGGAAAAAGGGAAATTTACCTTCAAAAACAACCCCCAAAAAAAACTCCGAAAACCCCAACAAGCCAAGGAAGAGGCCAATAGGGGAATAAGCAAAAAAGCAAAAAGAATTTGAAAAAAAAGAAAATAGGGTTAGAATCAGAAAAGAGGTCACTGCATCCACAATAATAAATCCCAAACAAGTACCTCTTTGATAAAGGAGACCCAAGGCCCCAAACCATTGAATGCACAATCAAAAAGATGCTCCTTCCGAAACAACTGCGACACCGATGGGCATCAATATTAGGGCCAATTTTGCCCTTGAGTTTCTGTATGGCACAATCCCCTCTACATCCAAATACCCCCCAACTCAGATGGCAGATCGACATGCTACGTCGTCGAAGGCATAGCAAAAGATGTCCCCATCCAGATTGATGACCATTCTCCCTACCGATTTCCTAGTGTTGATAGGGAGAAGATGATTATTACCACCTATCATCCTTGGAAGACCTTTCCCAAAGCACTCTGTGTTTTCTCAACGGTCAAAGCAAAGCACATGGAACCAAGGCCCACACCAAGGGATAAAGTGACAACCACCTCAGGACCAACATCCAACACCAATGACAAGTGGGGACCAGCACTTGGAAGGTGAGGGGGGGCAGAGCCCCAAGGGGGGGGGTCGGCCGACCATGACCTGGGCCTTCCAGGCCCCCACTTGGTCCCTGACCAGTGGGGCTACATTTTAGAAGACGAGAGGGGGCCCACAGGCCCATAGGGGGGGTCGACCGACCACCCCCTAGGCGGTTCCTCCTGCCAACCCCCATATCCACTCACACATATTGAAATCAACACCATCCATCCAAAGGCGGTTCAAGGTCGGTTGGATCCAGGGTGGAGGATTGAAGCCCCCTGGATCGCCTGACTGGCGATGGAGTGCCCTTACTCACCTCCACTATAAATAGAGGCTATACCCCCCCTCTCTACCCCAATGGTGAAGAGCCTACAAGCTCTATTCCTTTGATTGTTCTAGTAGTTAGTCTAGGTGGGAGTTAGAGTTGAGTCGGTGGCTTGGGATTTCTAGAGTCATCTTTGGGAAATTGGTATAGCTCTTGTATCTTTCCTTTTTGTAAGACTTTATCTTTTTCAAAATATTACTTTTCTCTTACTTTACTTAGTATTTACTTTGAGCATTCATACTAGATATAGTATTGCTATATGCTTTTGCTCTTTAAATAGCCTTTACATCAAAAGGCATGATCCTTGTGGCCTTTCCCGTATGCGATCATTGCCTGTCATAGGGGGCTTTGATTATAGATCGTAGTCAAAGTAACAAGTTGTGTTAAGCGTGGTGTTATACTCACCTTATCCTTGGTTACCGCTTGTTGCACGGATTTTGTGGTAGCTGAAGAGAGTGACGCCTTGTCTTGTCTTTGTATTCCCCCCAGTGTTTTTGGCAAGTTCTTAAAAGGTAAGGCCCCATAAGAAGGGTGCAATCCAGTAGGAGTTTTGTCCTCCTACTGATCTATCCCCTTGCCTAGCTATTGTATTGAGGAGGCAAACTATAGTGTTTGACTAGTTAATTGACTAAGTATATTGAAGTAGAGTGAATTTTTAGGAGTCCGTTTACTCCCCTTTTTGTCCTCCCCCTACTATTTGTCTAGTCCTGTTCTAAGTATCATTTACCTTGGCTTATTCATTCATAACCCTTCCATCACATATATCATTTACCCCCTATACTAGTTGGTACTAAGTTGAGGTGTCTCTAGGATCTCTTCTAATTATCATTTCTAGCCCAGCTTTCCCTTTGGGAAATATAAATTATGATACCTTGGAAAAACTCCTAGGTGAATTGCTACAAACGGTATATTTTTTGCGCTTGCGGATTTATCCAATAGTCATAAGAAATACCAATAGTCACCTTGTCCCCATTCCTCCTCAGAGGCGGTGTTTCGCTGATGTTTATCGGTGGGAAGGGATTCTTGGATCATTTTAAAGTTTTGCTTTTATCGGGGCGCAGGAGTTGCTTACCATGGTTCTTTGCCATACTTTGGTCGCATTACCCATATTTGACATGCGAGGGTGGTGAGGGGGGTGATGTTTGCTGTCTTTGAGGCGGTTTGTTTTTTGCTTGGAAGCGAAGGCAGACTTGCTGCTGGAGTCTTTTGTTGATATGAGTTTTTTTTTGCTACGGGGTAGCGTTGTTTGTATAAAGATTTGGTTGGCCTGTAAGTAAAATGTTTCAAAGCTTTTGTTTATCAGGGCGGTGAGCTTTTTTTTTTCACTTGTTTTGTCCTCTCGTGCCCATGAGTCTGAGCCGTAGCGATGAATCGTTCGGCCTTGGGGACTCTGCCGCGTAGGAGCCATGGGGACTTCAAGGAGGCACACTGCTGCCCAACCCCGCGGCGTAGGGGCGAGCAGCTCTGCAACTTAGGGAGATGTCAGGTACAGGGCCCTTTTCCGAGAGGCTCGATTGTCGCATGACCAGGGTGGGGAGTTTCTTGCAGACGCTGGGCGAAAAGCCATGCTGCTTGTAGAATCGTCGACCTTTACCGTGGTTGTGTACAGATTATGGGACATAACCTCATGGCTCCCGACCCGAGTGATATCTCTCAGCTTTTGGGGAAATACCACTAGGGAGGCCTATCAATGTAGTCATAGCATATTGGGTAGCTACTTCTATGGCTAGGGGTTCATCCGCAAGCCACTTCAGGTGCTTTCTGGTTTATGGCCAGGCTGTTTGGAGAGAACGTCGTAATGCATTTTGGAGAGGTCGCGAACACAAAGGGGTGTTTTGGAGAGGTCGTCGAATGTCGTATGTGCTTTATAGAGGTCGTCGAACGCCATGAGCGTTTTGTAGGGGTCGCTGAATTCATGACGGGTTGGCGACGAGGGTGAGGGATGTCGACGAGGGTCATGGTGTGTTGTTGATGAGGGATGACAAGGTCGGCGTGGACGGTATTAGCCATGATGAGTCGGCGACGAGGGATGACAAGGTCGGCGGTGAGTCACGCGAGGGTCATCGACGAGGAGCCATGGCGACGAGGTTTGGCAGCGAAGAAAACATGAGGGCCGCGACGGGATCGACAGCGAATGAAACAACTCATCCGGCCCGTTTTCCGAGCGTCAAAAATAGCTTGATGACGATCAAGTACCTGCAACACAAAACGTAGAACGGGTAAACTGGTGTACATTTGGATTTTGGGAAATCAATAATAAAGATCGGCGAGAGCCATGACGAATCATCGACAGGGGCGTGATGAAGGATGAGGCATGTTGTCGACGAGAGATGACAATAGGATCGTGATGGTGGTGCTGATGAAGACGGGGAGCAGAGCGCGATTGGCACCAATAAATCGATCTGTCTTGTTTGACGTTGTGTTGTTGTCGTGGTCGAGCAGACGATGTGGCTCAAGCGACTCGCTGACGTGGTTCGCGTGACAGCTTGGAGTCCTGATTGGTCGGACAAGGTTGTCTTGTTGTGAAGACGTGGAGAAGAAGCAACAAATGATGGTTTTTCTAGCAAGACGTGGGCCACCCAAAGATGTGAAACGTCGAGAAGCACAGTTGGGGTTCCTGGAAAAATAATCACGTACTTATGTAGATACCCAGATATTGGCGTACATCCCATGATATTAGATTTTGAAAATAAATACGACATGTTGACTTAGCTTTTCAGGCAAGATGTTTCTCTGATCGGGTCTTGTTGGAAAGTGCTCTGTATGCACACAAGCATGCATACTTCCGCACATTTGCTTGCTCGATGGTAGGGCCGCGTTGTCCAGTGTCATCAGATCGCCGCAAACAAAGAGCATGGGCTATGTGACACCTTGGTGCGATGCCTATAATGAAGATGCGGCGGAGGGTGGTCGCAATCCGCAGTCAGATTTGGACCTGAGCGGCCCGAGTGATCGTTACCGCTCGTACATGTCGATGGGGGATGAAGGTGGTGAAGCTGTCTTCGACAAGTCGATCTTGGCTGATCTGATGAGACCCGTAGGGTTCGCTGTTCTGATCTTTCGATGAGAGATGTTGGATAACTCGATTGGTGAATGGAGATGACGTTCACGGCTTGATACAACCTCCACGGGACGCTGCGCCTTAGCAACCGTACACCACCTTCTATGGTTGTCGCGATCTTGCGGCGTGACAACAAGCCACTAGGGCCCTGTCCTGCAAACAATCGAAGAACCAGCAAGAACAAGATGAACAAGCACTCAATTGCAAGATGAATATGAAGGGTTAAATCTGGGACCAATATGGTGAGGTTTCTGATGACAATCAGACGGACGGTTGATCCAAAAATGCGCGCTAAAGGCGGTAGCAATGGTAACTCGACGAAACAAAAACCTAAACGTTTGTGGAGGCTCAAAAAACTTATAAGGAGTTTGGGAGGGCACCACAAAGGGGGTTGGGGTTGTTCCCAACCCTAGATGCATCCCTAATGGACCCAAATTGTACATGGGCCATCAGCCCAAATTAAGGTGACGCAGCACCGGTGGACAGAAATGACTCGGTTTCAAAAAACGACTACTCTGGATGTGTCCGAAAAGATATAACCTTGGTTCTGGATCCGTTTGGAAAAGTAGACTTTATAGTTTTCCAAAAAGTGCGAGGAATGTCCCTATCGGAGTCCGTATGCAGTGTGGCACCATCACAAGTTTGTGCGTCCTGCAGTCCAAATCCAGCTAGGCGCCCATCCTGTCACCGCTGATCCTCTCCATTGTTCCTGGCAAAACAAGAGTGCAGTGCCCTTGTCTAAATTTTTAATGGACAAGAGTTTTAGAATGAACTTACTTGATGGTTGAGTTTAGGGCACGAGAACGATATTAGGACCAAGTGGTCTGAAGATGGTGTTGGTGTGGTGTGTTTTCCTCATCATCCTCCCCTTCTTGCATTTGAGTGTCCTCGACTCAAGCTCATCTTCCTCTCCCAAATATGGCTTCAAATCTGCAATGTTAAATGTGGGGCTAATCCCAAAAGCTACAGGAAGATCAAGCTTATATGCATTCTCATTAATATGTTTTAGCACTTTAAATGGTCCATCAGCTCTGGCAGCAATTTAGATTTTCTCAATTCAGGAAACCTATCCTTTCTCAAATGCAACCAAACCAAATCACCAGGTTCAAAAATCAATTGCTTTCTACCTTTATCACCAATAAGCTTAACTTAGCATTCATGCGCTCTATGTTTTCTTTAGTTGTTTCATGCAATTTTTAACATCAACTCAGCACGTTGCTTAGCATCAAAATTCAATTGTTCAGAAGTTGGTAGAGCATTAAATCAATAGGAGCACGTGATAACAAGCCATAAACAACTCAAATGGGCACATCTTGGTAGTAGATGCAATGAACGATTATAAGCAAACTCAATGAGGCAAACAAATCTTCCCACATCTTAATATTCTTCTTTAAAACAGCCCTTAACATAGTAGACAAAGTTTATTCACAACTTCAGTTTGACCATCATTTGGGGATGACATGTGGTAAAAAAAAAGCTTAGTCCCCAATTTACCCCATAAAGTTCTCCAAAAATGGCTAAGAAATTTAGCATCTCGATCAGAAACAATTGTATTTGGCACACCATGTAAAGAACAACTTCGCGAAAGAACAAATCAGCAATATGTGTAGCATCATCAGTTTTATGACAAGGTATAAAGTTGTGCCATTTAGAAAATCCATCCACAACCACAAAAACACTATCACGGCCCGTCCTAGTCCTTGGCAATCCCAAAACAAAATCCATAGAAATATTTTTCCCAAGGTGCGTTAGGAACAGGTAGAGGCATATACAAACCGTGGGGATGTAATCGTGACTTTACCTTCTGACAAGTTGTGCAGCGAGCAACAAATCGCCCACGTCTCTCCTCTTCTTGGCCAAAAGAAATGACCAACAAGGATGTCCTCCATCTTCTTTGCTCCAAAATGTCCCATCAAGCCACCTCCTTTGCACTTCCTCCTGAAGCAACAACAAACGAGCGGAGCTAGCTGGGATGCATAGCTTGTTAGCTCTAAACACAAAACCATCATTTAGAACAAATTTTATTCCATGCTTTTCCATCCTTACATTGCAGCAACATGTCTTTAAAATCATTATCATGTATATATTGGTGTTTAATTGTTTCCAAACCAAAGATCTTATAGTCAAGTTGTGTTAATAAAGTATATCTCCTAGACAAAGCATCAGCAATGATATTCTCTTTCCATTTCTTGTGCTTAATGATATAAGGAAAAGATTCATAAATTCAACTCACTTAGCATTCTACGGGTTTAATTTTACTTGACTACGAATATGCTTTAACGATCATGATCAGAATGAATAACAAATTCTTTGGGCCACAAATAATGTGCCATGTTTCTAATGTTCGCACGAGAGCATACAATTCCTTATCATAAGTAGAATAATTTAGAAGAGGCCCAGTTAGTTTCTCACTAAAATATGCAATGTCTCCCTTTTCGTAAGCTCATTCAATGGTGCAGCAATGGTGCTGAAATCCTGCACAAAGCGACGATAGAACCAGCAAGTCCTAGAAAACTCCGCACTTGGGTGATAGTCTTTGGTACTGGCCAACCCTGTATAGCGTCCCTTGGGTTTTTTCAACCTCAATTCCCTGTGGAGTAACAACATAGCCAAGAAAAGAAACACGATCTATGCAAAAGGTGTACTTATCAAGGTTACCAAATAAACGTGCCTCCCCGTAGAGCTATAAAAACAACACATAAATGATCAATATGTTCTTCCATAGATTTGTTGTAAATTAATATATCATCAAAATAAACAACAACAAATCTTCCAATGAAGCATGCAAAACCTCATTCATCAATCTCATGAAGGTACTAGGTGCATTAGTTAACCCAAAAAAGGGATGACTAACCACTCATACAAACCAAACTTAGTTTTGAAAGCAGTTTTCCATTCATCTCCCCATTTCATGCGAATTGATGATACCCGCTACGCAAATCCACTTTGGAAAACACAACAGCACCACTTAATTCATCTAGCATGTCATCTAATCGTGGAATTGGATGAAGATATCGAATAGTAATATTTTTAATAGCCCGACAACCCACACACATATGCCACGATCCATCTTTCTTAGGCACTAAAAAACCGAACAGCACAAGGACTTAGAGACTCACGTATGTAACCTTTGCCCAGGAGTTCTTGCACTTGACGTTGAATCTCCTTTGTTTCTTCTGGATTGGGCCTATATGGTGCCGGTTGGGCAATGAGGCACCAGGAATCAGGTGAATTTGGTGCTCAATGCCTCGAAGTGGTGGCAGGCCCGATGGTATTTCACTTGGGAAACAATCCGAATACTCCTGCAAAATGTTAGCGACGCAGGAGGCAAAGAACGCTGCATATCATGAAGGGAAATCAATACCTCTTTGCATACTATAGCATAAGCAACATAGTGGAAGCATTCAACTCATTAATATCAGATTTAGTAGCAAGCAAACAATTTCCTTTCAATTTTATCTCCTCTTTTATATCAGCAACAAATTGGTCATTTTTATTGCTCTCACTTTAGCTTTTGAGGCTTTAGCTACATCATCTTGCATAATAGCTTCAGGGGACATAGGATGCAACACAATTTTTCTATCATGGTATAGAAAAGAATATTGATTTGTTCTACCATAATGCATAGAATCTCTATCAAATTGCCAAGGTCGACCTAGCAGCCCCATTACAAGCTTGCATAGGCACAACATCACATTCAACCACATCTTTATAGATCCAATGGAAAAATTGATTCGCACAAGTCTAGTTACCTTTGTCTTACCGCTGTTATTTAACCATTGAATGTAATATGGATGTGGGTGTGGTTTGGTGGTAAGCGCAAGCTTCTCCACCATGTCACCGCTTGCCAAGTTGTTGCAGCTACCTCCATCGATGATCATGCGACATGAACGCTCCTTGATGACACACTTTGTTTGGAACAATGTGTGTCGCTGATTTTGCTCTGCCTTCTCCATTTGTGCACTAAGCACACGCTGTACAATGAGGCTCTCATAGCGGTCGGCTTCACCTGCATTAATATGTTCTTCTATACATTCTTCACTACCTGCATGGTCAACGACAAGCAATGCAAGTGTATCTTCATCAAAATCACTAGCGGACGAATACTCACCATTATCTTTGACGACCATAACGCGCTTGCTAGAACACTCACGCATCACATGTCCATATCCCTGGCACTGGTGACACTGAATGTCTCTGTTCTACCTGTCGATGCTACGAACGAAGCACTTGAACTAGGCTTCTGGGCTGTCTTGGCTACTGAATTTGTGGGAGTAGCACTAGGCTTATCACTTGAGGATGGCATAGTAGCACGTGTGCAGGGCCGCCATGAATTTGTCTTCCCTGCAAAAAAGTTATTTCGAACACTAGCACGTCGCCCCTGCACTTCCCTTTCAGCTTTACAAGCAAGATGAAACAAACGGGTTACATTAGTGTACTCTTTATATGAAAGGATGTTCTGAATTTCACGATTTAACCCACCCAAAAGTCTTGCATAGCAGGTTCCTCATCCTCCTCTAAATTACAACACAACATACCCATTTGTAATTCTTGATAATACTCTTCTACACTTTTAGCACCTTGTCTTAGTTGTTGCAGTTTATGTAGCAAATCCCGTGCACAGTAAGAAGGAACAAATCTAGCCCTCATGATTTTCTTAAAGCATCCTAAGTATGTGGTATGTTATTAGGATTTTTCTTACTATACTCTATCCACCATACAGTAGCAAAGTCAGTAAACTCACTAGTAGCAGCCCTAACAGTGTATTCTCAGGAAATTCGTGGCATCCAAACTTTTGGTCAACAACAATTTCCCATGAAATGTATGCATTAGGATCATACTTACCATCAAAAGGAGGTATTTTAAATTTAATCTTACTGAAAACATCATTGTTATTATGTACCTCACGTCAACGGTGACCCATACCTCTCCGATTAAAGCGTAGGCGATGTCGATCACGAAGGTCATTGTTATCAAGGTCCATATCACCAGAGTAAGCATCCTCGTCATTATCTTCGACTCACTCCTCAACCTTGTGGTCGTCATTATGTTGACCCTTGCCTTTTGGTGGAAGTCATCAAAACGACTGAGAAGAGCGGCAAGGCTTTTGTCCATATGAGCAACCGATGCTTCGACTCCTGTAAGCTGGGTGGGTGGTGGCAAGTTGGGCGGCCTCTAGTTGCCCAATCTTGTCATTGGTCACCTGTAAATCTCCATCGAGTCCTTCAGTATGCAGCTGCACTTGCCTTGCAAAATGTTGAATGATGCCCTTAGTGCGTGGAGATTGCGGCATGTTGTTATTATCCTCTGTTCCTGACATGGTTTAGAAGACAAGAACAACAAGAAAACAGGTGAAGAAATAAAAGCCCTACATCTATTAGGATGTAGCTACAGCAAGGCACTCGCCCTCAACCTGTTTCTCAAGCTCTTACCAGTTCTTACCTTGTTTAGCAGGAGGGTCAACAACCAGCAAGCCTGTAACCTTGGAAGTGAATGTATCGGTACCGTAGCAACAACACTGTCAAGTTGTAGTCGAGTATGTGGAGCTATAGGTGGCAAATGTTATGCTCAAGGACAAATACTAGCACCACGTTAGTTTAAAAAGCGAGCTGAATAATCGTTCAAAGGTGGTACTGTGCTGGTCCTAGCCTAGACCGTACTAGAGACGCGAGCCTAGACACAAAGAGAGTCACAAACACCACCTATCCAAAGGAGAGAAACACAAAGATCAGCCCCCTTTTTCTGTTTTTTTTTGTTTTTTTGCTTGCTTTTTTTTTGCTTTTTTTTCTTTTTTTTCCAGGGATCCTCAAAACTGATTATATGAACAAAGAGATGTCAAAAGAGCAATTCACCACACACACTTTTTCCAAAAGTGCAGGGGTATATAGGTAATTAAAAGATACTCTCTCTCTTAAAGTAAGTTTCGCTGTAATATGGTATGAAACTTGTAGTCCCGACTTATAGTGCGCGAACTTAATTATGGAAAACAACTCGGACGGAGGCAATTTATAGCAGTGAATACCAGGGTAGTACTCGGACTTGATTCCCGAAACCAACTCGGACTTGAACTTGACAGCAGCGAATATCAGGGTAGTACTCGGACTCGATTCCAGAACATAACTCAAACTCGAACTTGACAGCCGCGAATACTAGGGTAGTACTCGGACTCGAACTTGACAGCAACGAAATCTACTTAGACTCGGACTAGAACATGACAAGAACTCGAAACTCTAAAGGACTATAACTAAAACCAGCAACTTGACACAACCGATGCAACCGATGACTCAACAAGCCCTAACTAAGTAGTCTAGCATAAGGCTCAACGGATTTATGGGATTACGGAAAAACTAATCTACTATTTTTTTTGGCTTTTCTGGACTATAGGAAAAAAATTGTGAAGAATTGGAAGTCTCTCACCGATAAACCTTGCTCTGATTACCAACTGATGACGACCCGTAGGGTTCGCTGTCTGATCTTTCGATGAGAGATGGTGGATAACTCGATTGGTGAATGGAGATGACGTTCACAGCTCGACTACAACCGTCCACGGACGCTGCGCCTTAGCAACCGATACACCACCTCCGATGGTTGTCGCGATCTTGCGGCGTGGCAACCAGCCACTAGGGCTCCCGTCCTACAAGCAATCAAAGAACCAGCAAGAACAAGATGAACAAGCACTCAATTGCAAGATGAATATGAAGGGCTTAATCTGAGGACACAATATGGTGAGGTTCTGATGACAATCAGACGGACGGTTGATCCAACACGTGCGCTGAAAGGCGGTAGCAATGGCTAACTCGACGAAACAAAACCTAAACTGTTTGTGACGGCTCTAAAGACTTATAAGGAGTTGGGAGGACGACCACAAGGGTGTTGGGGTCGTTTCCCAACCCTAGGACGCGTCCCTAATGGACCCAACTTGATACATGGGCCATCAGCCCAAATTAAGGTGACGCAACACCGGTGGACAGAAAAGGACTCGGTACAAAAACGACTACTCTGGATGTGTCCGATAAGATATAGCCTTGGTTCTGGATCCGTTGGAAAGTAGACTTGATAAGTTTTCCAAAAAGTGCGAGAATGTCCCAATCGGAGTCTGTATGAAGTTGTGGCATCCATCACAAGTTTGTGATGTCCTGCAGTCCAGATCCAGCTAGCGCCCATCCCGTGTCCCGCTTATCCTCTCCATTGTTCCTGAGCAAAACAAGAGTGCACGTGTCTCCATTGTCTAAATATAATGGACAAGAGTTTGAGAATGAATTTACTTGATGGTTGAGTTCACGGGCACGAGCACGAGTAATAGGACCAAGTAGTGCTGGAGATGGTGTTGGTGTGGTGTTGATGTCCTCATCAGACTCCACTAAGGACGCTAAGTCATAGACGACCCTGAGAGATTCCAAGATCAAATTTGTTGGTGAAGTGGTTGATGGCGTTGGTGACAAGGCTGATGGCGAGGGATAACGAAGGTCGTCGGGGGTCGGCGGCGAGGGACAACGAGGGTCGTCGACGAGGTCGGCCACAAAGGACGACGAGGGCCATCGACGGGTTCGATGCTGAAGAGCGACGAGGGGCCGCCGACGTGGTCGGCGGTGAGGAGCGACGAGAGCCGTCGACGTGGTCGACAGCGAAGAACGATGATGGGCGCCGACGGGATCGGTGGCGAAGGACGACGAGGGCCGCCGACGGGATCGACGGCGAAGAACGACGATGGCCGCCGACGGGATCTACGGTGAAGGACGACGAGGGCCGCCGACATGGTCGACGGCGAAGAACGATGAGGGCCACCGACGGGGTCGACGATGAGGAGCGACGAGGGCCACCGATGGGGTCGACGACGAGGAGCGACGAGGGCCACCGACGTGGTCGACGGCGAAGGGCGACGAGGGCCGCCGACGGGATCAACGGCGAAGGATGATGATGGCCGCCGACGGGGTCAATGGTGAAGAGCGAGGATGGCTGCCGACGAGATCGGCGGTGAAGGACGACGAGGGCCGCCAACATGGTCGACGGTGAAGAACGACGAGGGCCACCGACGAGGTCGACGAGGAGGAGCGACAAGGGCCGCCGACTTGGTCGACGGCGAAGGGCGACGAGGGCTGCCGACGGTATCGACGGCGAAGGACGACGATGGCCGCCGGCGAGGTCGACGGCGAAGAGCGACGAGGGCTGCCGACGGGATCGACGACGAGGAGCGACGAGGGCCACCGAAGTGGTCGACAGCGAAGAGCGACGAGGGCCGCCAACGTGATCGACTGCGAAGAATGACGATGGCCGCCAACGGGATCGGCGGCGAAGGGTGACGAGGGCCACCGACGGGATCGACGGCAAGGAGCGATGAGGGCCACCGAAGTGGTCGACAGCGAAGAGCGACGAGGGCCGCCGACGTGGTCGATGGCGAGGCTAGCGACGAGGCGAGCCATGGCGAGATGATGACAATCTCTAAGGCAAGGACGGTGTCGTCATCGGTCCAAATCATAGATCCGATCTAGTCATGATGGGGGATGTCGAGGGTGGCGGGTGGCGGATCATTGACGAGGGTGACAATGAGGGTCGTCGATGGGGAAGATGATCGCTTGACGAGCCATGGAGTCGTTGCACACACCCCCTACCTAGCACGCCAACTATCGACGAAATATGCGTCGCAGTCTACCTAGGGGGTACCCTATGGTAGTATATTGTAGGTGGAGGTGTGGCGACGACGGTCAAGCATAACAAAGAGAGCGTAGACACGGCGATTTAGACAGGTTCAGGCTGGCAAATCGCCATAATACCCTACATCCTATGTTCTGGTGGCTGTATTGATCTGAGAGATAGGTTACAAGATGTGATGAGATTGTATTTTTTTGTGGGGGGTCCCCTGTCCCTCATTATATATGCCGAAGGGATAGAGTTACAAGTAAAGTAGTCAATATAGTACTATTCATGCAGTGCACGTCGTGTGCTGCATGTCTACGTCTTGTGGGCCGGGCCACCTCCTGGTCGGTAGGCCCATATAGGTCCCTGGGGATATGCCAAGGTAATATCCCCAACAAACGTGGACTATAGCTGGAACATCAGGAACTCACACCTGTGTTCTCACTCATAGGGATATTTCTATAAGTGGATTCCCCCAGGAAAACAGTGCTACCATAAGCTATATGGCTCTGGCTTGACTCAGTACTAGACTTTTACTAGTTTGTGGCAGCTTACCTGAAAGGGCGCAAGAAGGGCTTTGACTTGTTGGGACTCGGCATGCCTATGCAGTGCGCTGCGGTGACCTCCAGGAGGGGAGTCCTAGCTTTTCACTGAGGAAACTTGGAGCGGGTTGCTACTTATTAGTGGAACCTATGAAAGGCCTCGTAGTGAACCCTGTCGTCTTACCTTGGTAGCGAGCTAAGAGGCTGATCACTTCGGGCAAAAGGGTAAATCACGACTTGTGGGTAAAGATGTATGACCTCTACATAGTGTAAAACTATCATGATAGCGGCTTGGGCTCCTTACTGTGTGATGTCCTTATGTCATAGTTCATCAGATGCTTTTAATCATGAGTTATTGTTATTTGTTCATATAAGCATTATATCTTGTTACCTTGATCATGTGGTTATTTTGGCTTATGAAGAACTTGATGCTACTCAATTGCTCAAATTATGACTTACTAAAAGCGGACACAGTTAAACCCATGTCTATCCTTTTTGAGCCTCATAGACCCCATGTTATACTTGCTGAGCATGGTGAGCTGACGCTTGTTGTCATCACCTTTAAAAATCCCGGATGGGTACCAGATTGCAAGAGTTCGAGAAGATAGGCTTGTGATCAACCAGTCAGTTGGTCCCTGTGGACTTGGAGTCTACACCAGAAGATTGAAGTGGTTGTTCCGCTGTTTGCTGCTTTAAGGTTATCCTTTGACCTTATATGTTATTTATATTTTAGGTATTGTCTTTTGATATTACCTTGTCCTGTGGCTATATGTGAGATTTGACTTTCTGGGCTCACATATAATGTATATCTAGTTTTGGTCTTAAAATCAGGTGTTACACTAGCTTAGACTCTCCTTGATCTCTAGATGCATAATAGAGCTAAGCTAGAAAGCTTTTAAAACTGAATTTACATTCTTGTTTCACCTCTGTTTTGGCACTAGCATGTGTAGGACCTTTTATTGATATCCCTTTCACTGCTTTATGTATACTTTGTCACTGATTCATTCACTATCTTAGAGCACCATGTTTAAATCTTGATGTAAAAATGAAAGTAGCTCTATGAATAGTGAATTGATAAGATCGAGACGGGTTTGCACAAGTTAGCACATTGTTGTATCGAGACTGCTTCTCTTTTTGAGATGAACTTGAGCAACGTAGTGTATGACCGAAACTAAGGAGTTAAGCTTCCTATTGTCTCTTGGCATAGGCTTCACTCGTTTGATAAGTGGCACAACTTGGCTTACAACCTCTCTCTTACACATGTTCTTGACTAAAAAGTTGACTTTTGCTACAAACTCTGAAAATCTACTTTTGGTACAGTTTTGGGTCTTTGGCATGTTGTATGATCTTTTCTAGGGATAGTTGACTCGGTATACGTAAGACAGTTTCAGGTTGATCTTATTTTGTATACCTTGTTAGTTTCTAAAATCAGTGGTGATACCTTTCTTTGCTCACACATGATACTTTCAAGTATTAGCCCACTTGAGTGATCTTTAGCTCAATTTGAGTCTTTGCTATGTACTTCTAGCTTACATGCTTTCTCATAGGATCACATCACTTAGAGCATCTTTTCATTGAATTAGCTCTATGTATAAAGCTTGTGCATTCATCTTGCATTCATGGCATTTGTGGCCAAAGAGCTTGATTTTGGGTTTATGAGGTGCATATATCAACAAGGGGGAGAAAACTTGACATTTCACTCATCTTAGCCATTTACTAACAAAGGGTAGTTTTTGCTTGCATGTCTATCCGAGGGGGAGATCTTGTGCATTTTTGCATTTTTGAGGTCATTTCCTTGGTATCTTGTCAAGGGGGAGAATTTGCTCTCTTTGAGTTGGTATTTCGATTTGGACTCTAGCTCTTTGTGCTTCTATACCATGAGGTTCTCAATTGGTATTTTGTGAGGGGAGCTCGTGCTAGATGTGTTGAGCCTTTGCCTCTTCTTGAGGGTCTAGCATTTGAGTGTGGCTCCAGAAGGTTTCGATTGGTTTTTTGAACCGTAATTGGTATCTTGCTTGATTGGTATTGTGAGTTTTTTCTAGCGGTGTTGAGCCTTTTTCTGCCTCTTCTTGAGGGTTAGTTTTGATTTGCTTGGTCGTGTCGAGCTGTTGCCCATGTCTTTGGGAACCAAGTTTTGGATGCGTTTTGCTTCTCTCAAGTGACCCTGTTTTGGCTTTGCTTAGCTTTTGGTCATTTGTAGAGCTTTACCTTGTTGGCTCAATTCTAAAATGCACTTGTGTTGACAATGCACACATCAAGGGGGAGATTCGAAACACATGGTTGATATGTGCCCATGTTGTTTAGTTTTGTGATGAGTGATTGTCCAACACTTGAGTGTTTTAGATTGAGAGGTTTCACTAATCTTGCTGCGAAAGCAGAAAACGTGTGCCTGTCGATCGACTTGTGGTGTGCAGGTGCTAAGCCCGGAGATAGTGGTCGATGGCGTGGTGAAGGTCGAGTAGAGGCTTGCCGTGCCGATGGACTGAGAACGGTGAAGGGCGGAAGCGGGGCTCAGACCAAAAGACCGGAGGGCCAGCGGACTAGCTGTGGTGGCTAGTACTTGGCACCAACGAGCGCGAGAAGACATGGAGATAGACTGTGTTGACCAAGTCAAGACGGTGAGCGAGCGAGTCGAGCGAGAGGCTCATGGGGACTCAAAGCCGCGCTGGGCGAGGATGAGGTGGCACGAGTCGAGCGGTTTGATGGTTTGGGCCTCAAAACCATCGGTGGATGGTTTCCGAGTTTGGGCCTCAAAACTCGGGGTTCAGTAGTTGAGCCGAAAGCTACCGGTGGTGGGTTTTGCGGGTTTGGGCCTCAAAACCCGGGCACAGCTTCCAAAGAAGCGGGGACGACACGTGGTGGAATCCTAGAGGTTGCGTCGAGGCGATGGCAAGTCCAGGCAGGAAGCGGGGCCATCTGATCAAGATTTGAGGAAAATATCTCTGACTTGGATTACAGTGTCTTAGGACTAGGTAATTCGGTCATGTATCTACGGGGGTGATTTCGAAATGACCAAACGTCATTAAGTAGTGGATGAAGGTTGCTTAACCCTTCACTTCTCCCACCTCTCTCATTTCTCCCTCTCCACTCTCTAGTTCCCCTCTCTAGTTCTTGCTTTGAGGTCCATGAGTTGATTTTTCCGATCGATCCATGTAAGAACTTGCAACTCTTTTGTTCGGGAATCGGAGGCCTTACCCTCCATAAGCCATGGTGGCTTTGATTTCATGATTGTGTCCCTCGATTGCTTGTGTTCTTTGCATTCTTGAGTTTGCCCCTTTTTCCCCATTTTTCATGACGATTGATCTTTTGATTGGAGGCATCTCTTGTGATTTCGTTTGAACCAAGTTGTGTGGTGAAGTGAGGAGATCATTTCCACCAAAGGGTTTCACTTGATTCCTCACGAGCACATAGATCAGGTGATTTTGATTTTGAGTTCTTGTTCTTGAGCTTTTTCCCGAAATCCTTTTGTTCCCGTCGATTCACACCAAATTGAGCGATGATTTCTTCGAGATAGCTCCCCTACTGCACTAGGATCATGCCAACAAAATTTGGTTGCAGTTGGTGATCGTTTGGTTGTGATTTGTGGAAGTTTTGGGGAATGGATTTCATTTTCACCCCTATTTTCACCTTTATTAGAGACCCATTGGACTGTCCGGGCTCCACCCTCAGACTGTCCGGGAGTCGGGGCCGAGACAAAGCCTCCCTGCTCCCGCCTGACTCAGAGGCTGCAGACTGTCCGGGCCCAAGTGTCGTACTGTCCAGGCTCTGGTCTATAGCCCGAGTAGAAGGACTTAGAGAAGTTTGTTTTTGAGCTATTGATCGGCGGACTATCCAGCATTTCTTGCAGACTGTCCAAGAACCTTACAGAAAACTTCCAGATCAGTTGGTTTTTGAGGAACTGACTAGCGGATAGTCCGGCGTGGTGCAGTCGGTCTGAGGCGGATAGTCTGGCCCCTGTGAGCTGAACAGTCCAGGATTTCTGAGTGAACTTGTTTTGGCTTGGATTTTCAGTGGCTTGAGTTTTTGCCTTCTCAGAACGCTCCGCTGCACCTCTATGGGTCTTCCTAAGGTGTTCACCCATGTGTTGGGTCATGTGCGTCTCATCTCTCTCGAGCTCGAGTTTTGGGCGTGATTTTGAGACAAGGGCCAAGTATTCGAAGTCGATTTTGAATTGGCTCCCATTCACCCCCCTTCTGATCATCGTTCTCGATTCTTTAGTCTTCCATATGTCTGTTTGGATTTTTTCTTGTATCTCGTATGTCTGTTTGGCTGCAAAATGATTTGGAATAAGAATAATACACAAGAGGTACACATGAGTTTTGCACTGAGGACAAATGAAAGAGTGATGACTTAATAGTTGCACCTGGAATTTAGTGTATCCGACAAAAATAATATTATTTGTACATATACAAAAGGCAAGTGGAGGGCTAGGCGCAACTGAAAGGGAGATCACATGAAGTGGGGAGAGGGGTTTACACATACCGTTGAGGCAATAGATGTCACCATAATAGTGTCTAGATGGAGGATCACCTTATCTTTTTGCATGTGGTCATTCAGTAGCACCTCCGTTGGTGAGTTCGTCATCCATGCCACACAAACATGAAAAGTCAAACTAGATGATAGATGAGAGTCAAGATATATCCCAACACACAATTAAACACGACAAACACTAATTGAGGTAAACAAGTTGTTTTGGCAGCACCATTTCATGTTTCAGCAACAAAACTTAGGTGCAACATGCTTGACTATGATAAACTGAGACCCATTTCTTACCAGAATCTGACCATAATAACAAGGATCAATAGCACAAGCACATGCATAGCCTACAACCCGCACTTAGGGCCCTAGTACCTCTCAAAAAATAGTACTACTCGCATGATAACCTTTTTCACCATGCTTTTAGCATCAATCTGGATGTAAACAAAATCCAAATGAACAAAGTACAGGGTAGCACAATACCTAAACCCTAATTAAACTAACCAAGACCCAGATCCACAATCCAGCACCAGATCCCGTCACATAGGGCGTAAAACCAACACTAGCTCAGATCCGAATGCACATAGTTTTAGTTAGTGTTTAGGGTTAGTTGTACCACCAGATCTAGACACATAGGGCGGAAAACATACACTAGCTCAGATCCAAATGCACATAGCTTTAGTTAAAGCTTAGTGTTAGTTGTGAAATTAACAGATCTAGACACATAGGGCGGAAAACCAACACTAGCTCAGATCTGAATGCTACTAGCTTAGTTAGGGTTTGGGGTTAGTTGTACCTTGTGGGTGCAATGTCCCGTCCACGGGCTCAGATTTGATTTGCGACGCTGGGACCGAAGCAGGGTGGGTCACTGGGACTAGGGTTTCTGGTGCCTAGTCGCCGGAGCGAAGAGCGCCCGCCAAGCCGTTTGGTCATCGGAATGGAGACCATGGGGATGGGTCGCACAAGATCTGATTCGCCGGACGCCATGTCTCATGGGTCGCCGGCTTGCGTAGAGGTGGCTGCATGCAACTTAGAGATGGGGGTGGTTGGTGGAGTGGAGAGAGTGGGGTTCGGGCGAGGCCGCGAGGGAGACGAGGAGACGAGTGTGGGCGAGGGAGACGAGGAGTCAAGTGTGAATTGGACCGAGTGATGCTGAATGGATAAGAATTGTGGTCATTTTGCATCCAAGACCTCGAACTTCGGATTAATCAACCCGCATTATGTATCCTATATGTATTACATTTTAAAAAAACCTCATATTTTACCGAAAACCATCAGGACTACAACCCTTTTTATGGGCCGGCCTGCTCACGCTTATTGAGCTTAGTGGGTCGAATTTGACCGACCTTTTTTTCTTATATATTAATCTTTTTCTTTTATGAATAAATTTGTTGTAACTTTAAAATTGTGTAGTAAGTCATCAAAAAATCATAAAATAAACAATAAAATTGTTTTGAAATCCTCATGAATATATAATAAAACATGTTTTAGTAGGACTTTTTTATTGTATGTTTTTTTCTATTTTTTAGCTATATGAATATGAAAAGTCAAATAAAAATTAAAAAACGAGTGAAATCACAAATCTAGGGTTTCACAACTCTTTGTATCTTTTGGGCATTTGGAGGTGATTTGCCCATTCAGGTGGAGCAGGGGTACACCTTTCAAGTTGAGGTTCATAGAAGTAAATTATTGATTTTTCATGTGCTAATAGTATGATAGCTTTTACAGGTAGTGTTCATGGACACTCGAAGGCCAACCGGTGATCGGATACCTTTTAGTGACCTTACAAATATAACAATTGAAGGTATATAAACTATTACAAGATCTCTACATATTCTATGATATGTTTGCAACTCCTCACTAACATTTGTTCAAGGGAGACATCCCTGGCCAGAAGATGACAATCGTAATGAGAATAAGAGGCAAAGACGTCACGAGGGATATATGATGAATAACCAAGGTCATATTGATATTTCTAACAATATGGAGACCCGTTCAACAGGTATGGTGTGTTGTTATTATCACTTTAACCGTCAAACGATGTCTTCAATTATATTGTAGAGTAATTTTCTTTATTGTATGAATCAATGTTTACACTTGCAAATGGGAATCAAGGAAATGAAATGGATGTACATGCAATAAATCAAATGGATGAAAATAGTGATTAGCTCCATAGGACACCAACACATATTAGTCGTTCGGAGCAATTAACAGGTTACTAATTATGCTCATAAAAAATATTTATTATAGCCGTTAACATAAGAGACGTAGTAGTTTCCTTTGTACAATGGTTCATTGTGTAATATGTCATTATTATCACTAGAGTCGTGGTTGACATTGAGACTTTGGATCTTAATATGTTGTTCATAAATGATATAACTTTTGTATTTCATTCCCTAAGCTAACCATGATTGTTGCAAAACTTTGTCACAATTCTAGCACAATCTTATTAAAGTGTCATTTAATGATATATATAGAGGTATTGCATATGAAGCCAATTCAATCAACCGTCTTAGCACATGTCCAAAAGAGCGTAAACGTGAAAATGATAGAGCACGAAGATCAGCAATGTCTACTGAACAATGGGCACTACTAAATAAAAGACGGCATGAATTGTATGCATCGCGGAACCAACAAGGAAAAATCATGGCGAAGCTACCAATGAATCAAGATGATATTGTCCAGTCAATAGGTAGTTAAATAATGTTTTCTTTATGTAGCAAATACTGTTATGATGTATGATACTTAAACTTATTATTATATGAATTCATTTTTAGATTGTCATGTCTCTTTACCTATTGAAGTTCCTAATGATATTGACAACAGTTTACTTGATATAGTTATCAACAATGACCTTGAAACATGTAAGCCTTTATAGAATCATGGCTTTATTTTTTAGTTACAAGAATAATATTGAATTATTGTGTTTGATTCTTTGATTTTGGATATATTAAAGTGCTTTTTTATTAATGTATAGGTGCTTTAAAATCATGCCCTTTTAAAGAGCATATTATCATGTGTGAAGATCGTAAACATGAAAGCACGAAGGGCTGCAATGTCTCCTAAACAAAAGGCGCAGCTAAAGAAGAGGCGGCGTGAGTTGGAAGCGTAAAAAAAGCACACAAGAGTGCTCCAAGAAAATTGTTGACAACTCCACAAGAGAAGAAGTCATCACGAAAAGACGTCAACAAAAAATCAAAACAAAGATGATAGAACACCGAGCCAACAACTTACATCCGGACTCAATCACCATAGAGAGCCCTCACTTTAACCCTTAGCTTATTTTCTCTTCTTCATCTCAATCACCTAAAGTAGCTTCACAAGATATGGAAATACCCGAATTTATGGGCACCCCTATTGACATCACGCCATATGTATTTCAAAATCAAGAAGTTCATACCCCTGAATTAGTTGTGGCACATACCATACATAGGCATCGAGTGACAGCTAGAGAGAGAAATGCACTTGTATCCCGTCGCAATCGGGCTTTTGAAGCAAACATTGCAAGAAGGACCAGAGGTTGTGCGGATGAGAATTGCAATGATTTAAATGACCCGACTCAACCAAGTGTTGTTTATAATGGTAATTCGCCTTGTGCACTATACGTTGATGATACTTTCTCCTTTGCTCTTCTACTCCAAAAATTCATATCTTTTTACTACAGATGGTGTCACCCAAGAACCTCCAATTTGATCACCTAACAATTTCATAGGTATACAAGCACAACCGTCTATAGTTGATGATGCCCTTCAATGCCTCAAGATGGTGCTCAAGCTCATACACCAGACTCTATGGTGGAAGATGGTATTTTCTAAACTAGATTCATCATTTTTCTGTTTTTATGTGTCATTATGTTCTCATAATATATATGGTCATGTTGCACAGATTATGAGAATGTCATATTTGAGGATGACGAGGAGAAGGAGGAGGCGTACTTTTTTGCTGGACAAGGTACTCCGCCGAATAGTCAAATCATTTTTTCATGCACTTTGTTGCAACGCATGACACCATAGAAATTTTGTAGAAGATGATGAAGAGGAGGTCGAGGGAGACCAAAATAAAGACATGGATGAGCAAGAGAACTATGATTCTGATGTCCTAGATCCATTCGATAGGGTTTATGTTAATGTCCCATCAGAGTCGCACTTGCTATCATTGTTTTCGAACTGCGAGCATTGCAACGCAAAGAAATTTGAGGGTGAACCTCCTGGATTCTATTGTCGTGGTGGAAAGATTCATCTTGTGACTCCCGAGACACCACTAGAACTCATGAGGCTGTGGTCAAGCAATAATGCTGATGCTAGGCACTTTTGTGCAAACATCAGATATTTCAATGGTCATTTCTTGTTCACTTCCACTTTATTGACATTTAGATTGTGTGACCACTAACATGAAAATTTGTGGTGCCTACACGTTATGTGCCCATGGCTAGATTTACCATAACATGCGATCTTTTGGTAATGAGGATGGTGTTGAGAAGAGACACCTCGAGCTTTATTTTTACGACGATGATCCGTCCCTCGAGCATCGGATGAGCAACTGTTGTAAGCAATGTGCCCAAAAAGACAAAGAAGCTATAGAGCAATTGGTTAGTGTCTTTAATGGGAATCTCTACTCTCAGCATCTAAGGAGTATGGGGCATGTTGAAAATATCGATGATTATCATATTGAGTTGAAACTTGACCAGTGGCTTGACCAGAGAACATATAATGTGCCATTGACATCAGAGGTGGCCGTGGTCTAGGTTGAGGGGAGCGAGCGTTTAGGCCAATTCAAGCATAGTGTTCTCCTTCAAGGGAAGGATCGGTTTGTACATGGAATTCGCTCATATAATGTGTGCTATGACCCATTGGGGTACCCGTTATTCTTGCCAAGGGTAAGCTTGGGTGGCACAATTCCATTTTCAAAACTGGGTGTGACTATGGAGCAAGTTGAGGCACCTTGAGCAAAATGCAAAAAAAGAGTTGATGGTGGTGATGATGATGGAGGTAACTTGAACTCTTTTCAATAATGCAATATAGTTTTTTTTTCTTGCAACTCTTGATACTAATTTGAGCAATGCCCCCTTGTAGAACCTATTGGGAACAAATGTGTCTCCATGCGCGACTACTACTGCTACAAGTTTCAAATGCGGCGAGGGATTTTTAATCCAATACTCTATGGCGGGCGTCTTTTCCAATAGTTCGCCATTGACACCTACATCAAGATTGAGAGCTCACATTTAGACTACATAAGAAACAATCAGGATAGGTTGAGGGATAACCTATACCAAGGCCTAGTGGACAGTGTGCATTCGAGTGAAGGGTCTGCTGAGAATGTCGAAAGGCATACTGTCCTGTCTTCGTCATTCATTGGAGGACCCCATGACATGAGGCGCAGATACATGAATGCAATGGCTCTGGTTAGAAAGTATGGTAAGCCTGATATCTTCCTCACAATGACGTCCAACCCAAACTATGATGAGATCAAGAATGAACTTTATCCAGGCCAGACAGCACAAGACCGCCCAGATCTCGTTACGCGAGTCTTCCATGCAAAGTTGGAGGCAATGAGGAAGATGTTGATGGAGAAAGACATACTTGGAAAGGTGAAGGCCTACATGTATCTAGTGGAGTTCTAGAAGAGGGGTTTGCCGCATGCACACTTCTTGCTAATAATGGAACGGAAGTACAAGCTCACATTTCCTAAGCAATATGACATGATTATCTCCTGCAGAGCTACCAAACAAGAAGAAGAACCATGAGTTATACAAGATGGTAACCAAGCATATGATGCATGGTCCCTGCGGGACACTTAATCCATATTGTCCATGCACAGTGGGTCGCGGGTCATGCAAGAACCTTTACCCTCATCAATTCTGTGAGTCAACGTCACAGGAAAAGGATTCGTACCCTATCTATCGGCGATGTGATGATGGCCGTACGTTGAAAGTTCGAGGTCATTACCTAGACAATCAATGGGTCATTCCTTACAACCCTTGCCTGTTACATACCTTCAACTGTCATATAAATGTTGAAGCATGTTGTAGTATTCAATCGGTAAAGTATCTTTTCAAGTATATATACAAGGGTCATGACAGGTCATCGGTGGCGGTGAGGGAGTCTAACAAAACAAACAAGGAAGGAAACATTGATGAGATTAGGTTGTATAGAGAAGCCCGATGGGTGACACCTCCAGAAGCATTGTGGAGGATATATGGCTTTGATTTAAGCAAGAAACATCCATCGATACAACAGTTGCAACTTTATCTAACTAACATGCATATGGTTGCATTTCATAAACGGGACAAGGTCAAACATATCGTTAATAGGACAGGTGTAGAAGAGTCAATGCTGATAGCATACTTTGAGGCAAATAGGACGTAAGAGGAAGCCCGCGGAATATTGTATTGAGACTTTCCAGAGCATTTTACCTGGCAGTCTGATGGTAAATTCTGGCAAAAAAGGAAAAACTCAGTTTTCCAAATTGGTAGAGTCATCTAAGCTCATCCTGCTGAGGGAGAACGCTACTTTCTTCGTGTTCTATTAAACAATGTATCTGATTCTACTTCATACGAACACCTGAGGACTATCGATGGCGTGCTACTACCTTTATTCTGTGAAGCTGCAGAAAGGAGGGGTCTAATAGAAGAAAACAATACACTGGATGAATGTCTAATTGAAGCTACTGTCTTCCAGATGCCTTCCTCTCTACGAAGCCTATTTGCAACAATATTGGTATTCTGTAAGCCGAATGATATGATGAGGTTGTGGAACAGACACTATGATGCAATGTTAGAGGACTACAATCGTAATAACTCATCCCCAGATTTGGTGCAACAGATGGTTTTGATAGACATTAGAACCATGTTATAGTCTATGGGGAAGGACATAAGGTCATTTCCTCTTTCGGATATCGATTGCACATACGACGAATCCAGTAATATTCCTCGGGAAATATTTGAGAATGCTAGCGTCGAGCAAAATCTTGAAGATGTGCTATTGTGTGACTCACTCAATGTCGAGCAAAGATATGCCTACGATGAGATAATAGGCGCTGTTTACAACAAACAAGGTAGGGTGTTCTTTGTGGATGGACCTGGCGGGACTGGAAAAACCTTCTTGTATAGGGCACTTCTCGCAAAACTACGTAGCCAGGATAAGTTTGTCGTTGCTACAGCTACATCTGGAGGACGGCCCACTCGCGTTTCAAAATACCTCTTACTTTTTAAGAGGGCGGTTGTTGTAGCTTCACAAAACAGAGTGGTACCGCCAAACTGTTATAGCAAGCAGCTCTTATAATTTAGGACGATGCATCTATGACAAAGAGGCAAAATGTGGAAGTACTAGATAACAGTCTATGAGATATAATAGGCCGGTCATACCTACCGTTTGGTGGAAAGACTGTTGTCTTTGGTGGAGATTTCAGATAGGTCCTGCCTGTTGTGCGGAAAGGATCTAGGGCACAAATTGTCGGTGCTTCTCTACGAAGGTCGTATCTTTGCGAATCCATGGAACATCTAAAGTTCGTCTACAACATGAGGGCTCGGAGTGACCCTTGGTGGTGGAACGGAAGAGGTTAACGAAGATGGCGATGTATGTATTCAAGACGAGATTTGTGTCCTGTACTCTAGAGATGCCGAGAAAGATCTTGATAGATTAATCGACACTATCTTTCCGAATCTAAATGCAAACATGGCAAACAAAAACTATATCACCACTAGCGCGATTTTATCTACACGTAATGATTGGGTGTACATGGTTAATATAAAAATGATTGATATGTTTCAAGGTGTGGAGATAGCTAATTATAGTTTTGATGCCAAAGTAGATGATTCACATAACTACTATCCATCGGAGTTCTTCAACAGTCTGACCCCCAACGAACTGCCTCCACATGTCTTGAAACTAAAACTCGGGTGTCCTATCATATTGCTTAAAAATATTGATCCTGCAAACGGGCTATGCAATGGTACAAGGCTGGTCCTGCAGAGGTTCTGAAGAAATACAATCGACGCGGAAATCGTGGTGGGGCAGCATGCTGGAAAGTGGGTATTCCTTCCTCAAATACCGCTATGCTCGTCGGATGATGAGATGCTTCCGTTCCAATTTAAGAGAAAGCAGTTTCCTATAAGGTTGAGCTTTGTCATGACGGTCAACAAGTCACAGGGTCAGACTATCCTGAACGTCGATGTGTACCGGTCTGCACCAGTGTTCTCTCATGGACAGTTGTATATTGCGATGTATAGAGCCATGGCAAGAACGAATATCAAAGTCATTGCCCTCCCTCCTGATGTGTATGCAGTGGAGGAGGAGGCGAACAAGAAGACAAATAAAAAGGCTCAAAAATGCATCAAATAAAAATGGTAAGGATAAGAAGACCCAAATGACATATGAAACTTTCACGAAGAATATTGTATTTAAGAAGGTTCTAACGTCATAGACAAGGTAATATAAAATTTTACTAATACAATACATTTTTCATTGCATTTGTATTGTACAATAAATATTAATTTAGTAACGTTATATTTGTTACCATTCATAGGTATTTTAAATATTTATTGAACTTTACATGAAGATGATGTATACACACTACATAACTACTGAAAAATTATTAGTACATGTTTGATTTAATGTCAAGAATATTGACATGTAATACGTTTATATTTATTTAAATCAATGATGTATGTTCTTATAAAAAATATTATTTTATTATCTTACAATTTATATCTTTTTAATATAAAAGTTTTATCACGATAATACGATTAGCCAAACAAAACAAGAAAAAGAAAATGGCGTGCGCGCAACCCACGGACAGCAGCATTTAATCTGGTTGAATCCCTCGGTGGCGTCCGCAGCAGCATCAATCCCTGACCTTCCCCACCCACCCACTACCCCCTTTCTCCTCCCCTTCCTCGGCAGATCCGGCGCAGACCCGCCCCATGGGCCAGTGCCCCTCCGCCCCGCGCCACCGCAAGCCCCCGCCCCTGCCTCCATCCCCCGCCGTCTCCGCGCCGCCGCAGGTCCTCTCCTCCATCGCCGAGGCCGCTGGGGAGGACCACACCGCCGACCTCCCCGAGGAGCTCCTCGCCCTCGTCTTCGGTCTCCTCGGCTCCGGCGACCGCAAACGCTGCTCCCTCGTCTGCCGCCGCTGGCTAGCCGTAGAGGCCGCCTCCCGCCTCCGCCTCGCGCTCGACGCCAGGGCACCGCTGCTCGCCGGCTCCGTCCTCCCCCGCCTCCTCGCGCGCTTCCCTGCCGTCTCCAAGCTCGCGCTGAAGTGCGACCGCCGCGCTGAGAGCGTGGGCGACCCGGCCCTCGCACAAGTAGCCGACCGCCTCGGCCCGGGCCTTCGGCGCCTCAAACTCCGCTCCCTCCGCGCGGTCACCGACGATGGGGTCACCGCGCTCGCCGCCGCAGCGGCTAACCTCGCAAGCTCTCCGTCGGCTCCTGTGCCTTCGGAGCCAAGGGAATCGAGGCTGTCCTCCGCTCCTGCCTCCTCCTCGAGGAACTCTCCGTCAAGCGCCTCCGTGGCCTCGCTGAGTCAGAGCCCATTTCCGTTTCCGGCCCGCGCCTCCAATCTATATCGCTCAAGGATCTCTATAACGGCCAGTGTTTCTCCTATTTGATCACCCAGTCGCCCAACCTCAAAACCCTCAAGATTATCAGATGCTCGGGTGACTGGGACATCGTGCTCCAGGACGTCCCAAGGGATTCCCTCCTAGCTGAGCTCCACCTCGAGAAGCTGCAGGTCAGCGACCAGGGTGTAGCCGCCTTATTTGCACTCGAAGTACTCTACCTTGCCAAGGCACTTGAGGTCACTGATATCGGATTAGCTGAGCTTGCCGCCAAGTCGCCACGTCTCCGCAAGCTGCATGTTGATGGATGGAAAGCAAACAGGATTGGTGACCGGGGTCTTGCTGCCGTTGCACAGAAATGTGCCAGCTTGCAGGAACTGGTCCTCATTGGTGTGAATTTGACATCATCCAGTCTTGAATTGATTGCTGCCAACTGTCCCACCTTAGAGAGGCTTGCGCTGTGTGGGTCTGACACATTTGGTGATGCGGAGATCTCATGTGTTGCTGCCAAATGTGCTGCTTTGCGTAAGCTGTGCATCAAGGCATGTCCGGTGTCTGACGCAGGGATGAATAAGCTTGCTGAAGGCTGCCCACGCCTTGTTAAGGTTAAGGTGAAGAAGTGCCGTCGGGTGACTTCTGAGTGTGCTGAGCGCCTCCGGGCTAGCAGGAATGGAGCCCTCGCTGTGAGTTTTGACACTCCTGGTGGTGCTTGTGAGTTGCAGGATGGTCGGAGTATGGATGAGAGTGGTGCGCTAGACAATGCCGGGAGTGATGCGCTGCTGGAGGATTTGGATGATCGGATAGTACCGGAGCTTTCGAGTGGAAGCAGTGGCAGGCCGTCAAAATGGAAAGCACGGATGGGTGCATTGATGTCGAGGAGCTTGTCTGTTTCCATATTCCGAAGGCAACCAAGCGGAGCCTGCTCTACAAGTCATGAGTCATGAACATTGGATGCCATGGTTGCTCCTTGAGCCCCGTAAATTCTTTTATATTTGTATGTTAAATTAATTGGTGCTGTTATTTGTTATATCACTGTTTGTTGTTCTGGTTGGTACCATGCTGTTCATTAGTATTTCGGTTAAAGAATTTAGTTTATATTGCTAGACTTTTCGGTTGGAGGATACTTATTAATTGTTTTCTTCCTAGTATTAGGGATTCATGCAATTGAATGTTGTAATCTTTTGGAAACAATTGTTTGGGTTGAAAAATATGATGTGGGAACAAGGCCATCAGATGATCATTTCAAAAGTATGATTTTGTTTCGATATTAAGTTCCATTGTTGAAAACCCTTTTGTAATTAAATACTGCTCTACATAGCAACGAAGCTCTGAATTGTAAATTTGGAAGGTGAAGATGTTTTTGTGCCACTTGTTCTTGGTCTGTTTTAAAAAATTACATTGCCATCTATTTTCTTTCCACTCATAAAGTATTGATTATGGAAAAAATGACCTTGGATATGATGTCAAATTAACTTGTCATTTCATTCTCTGTATATATTGTAGCTTCAGACGGGATGTAATGCATCAACCTTTTATTTTGAGACGGTATGATGGGAGTTTAGTACTCATCTTCATACACTAAAGATGTCCTGTTTTGATGTGATTGTGATGTCTGATATGGATCCTGATTATGGGATGTGTACTTTTAGCGTAACTAGAATAATAAATGGATAATATCTACCACAACTAAAAAGAATGAAAAGGCTATGCGGTTTAGTGCTGTAAAATTTCGCCTCACAGGCCGTAGGGGCCGTGCGAAACCGCGCGTCAACAAACCCGCGGGCTCTCCTCACTGCCGCTCCCTCGGCAAAGAAAAAGGAAAGAAAAAAGAGATCCTGCGCTCTCTCTCCAAAGAAAAAAAGAGATCCCGCGGGCTCTCCTCCCTACCGCTCCCTCGACAAAGAAAAAGGAAAGAAAACAGAAAAAGGGAAGAAAAAAGACTAAGAAGTTCGTGCGTACTCTAGATGGAAACAACCAATCAGGGCCAATCAACGCGCTCCTCCCACCAAGGTGCTCCTCCCACCAGGGTTTTTGTTACCGTTCGCTGGCCGGGAACCGCTCGCCGGCGGTCGGGCGGTTACCGAACGGTTTGACCGGTTACCGGTCCAAACCGAACGGTTTGGATTTTGAATTCAAACCCCGCAGTTCATTCGGTCTGGGACTGGTAACCGGTCGGTTAGGGCCGGTTACCGACCGGTTTGAATGGTAACCGGTCCAAACCGCCGGGTGGCTTTTTTTTGCTTGAAAAAATCATTTTTTTTGCATGACCTTTGTGCATAATGATGTAAATAGAACACACAATTCATGGAAAATAGTGTGATACAAATGACCAACCCCACAATAATATCATAGTGATGCACTAGCCACAAATTCACGACGGAAATAACGTAGTTCACCGTTGCAACAACAACAAATCGTGCATGGAAATACCTTGTGTCGTAGACATGCGAACATCATGGTCACTGGCGTTGAATATAAGGGAAGATCCCGTTTCGGCACCCCTCCTCATACTCGCGGTGGACATTAGAGCGATACCGCGCGACTGTAGCCCAGCCTTGTACTCTATCCATGATTGACCCGTCCAATGAGCTATGGTCTCCCATTCCTGCACTAACATGTTGTAGAAATCCGGGTCTTGCCATTCGTAGACCCATCTAGTGGTCGGCTGCGTGCTGATGTCAGGAACGGGTAGGTATAACCACCACCGTACGATGTATCACTGTACGAGGAAGAGGAGTACTGTGGCATGTCGTAGCAGTCCGTCGGGTCGTAAGCTCTCCTCTGTGATTCCGGCTGCCCATGGTCGCGGTCCTGAGTAGCATGTGTGAAGTCTGTCTCGCCTGCAGCCGACCATAATTAGTACTAGTGAATAGTCATAGACATTAAAAAAAATGTCTGTAACAATCGATACCTGTGAAACGAAGTCCACTAGCACCACTACCACCAGCACCATCTGCAGAACCCCCAGCCCCACCACCACCACCACCAACAACAACAGCTGCTCCAGGGTCATCGTCACCACTATGACCGTCTCCACTGTCATTTGCTGAGCTGCTGTGATCGGACTCCTGGTACCGTGGACTTTGCTCACCCTCCTCGCCATCATCTGTCGAATCATCGCTGGTGACAGGTTGTTGCACTCGCTTCCCCTTTTGTTTCTGGCTAGGTCCCGTCTGGTATTTTCTTTTGCCAAGATGCGTGTCACCCACATGTCTACGGGCCCAATCACTGATGGGCCCAAGATCGTCGGGGTCCACTTGGTCTCTGTCATCACAAAGAATGAATCATATTATTAAAAGTATGGTTCGTTAGTGGCTAACAAAGTACATCAACGTACCTCACGATATGAGACGGAAGAGGGATGTCCGTTTCTTCATCCTCTTCGTCGAGAACTGGAGCCTGGTTGGATCTGCCATACTCCATCCAGTCTCGAACCGGATTATCCCTTTCGTAAAAGGATATCTGCGTGAACTGGTCAATGAAGTCTTCTTCCTCACGCCTAGGTGGTCCGGAGGCATCCACGAGTCGCAAACGAAGGTTGTAGTTCACATACACTAGCTTGTTCAGTTTTTTGTGGGACAAGCGATTCCGAACCTTCGTGTGCACTAAGGCAAATGTACTCCAGTTGCGCTCGCATCCACTGGAGGATACACACTGTGCAACAAGCCTCAACGCAAGTTTTTGCAGATTTGGAGTGCTCCTGCCGAACATCATCCACCATTGAGTTGCAAGTGGAACCCATTATGTTAGGTATGCGCTCAAAAAGACAAAAAAATGAGTTTAAAAGTACTCTTACATGGGGTTGTCTTGGGGTCCGTGGCCATTTTAATGGCCAGCTCACTATCAAACTCCCCAAGGTGTAGGCGGAATGATTCTGCCTCCTGTAATGCCAAGACAGCGGAGTGCACATCCGTCATTTTCCCAAATGCTTCCTTGAGGCCAGCAAACATTTGCGGAGTTGGATTGTAACGGTATACAAGCCTTGGGTTGAGGACAGCAGCTGCAACATACGATGCACGACAAATTAGCAAATGGTAAATACTCAATATGTAGATACATGAATTTTAACAATGGTTTTGATCGCACCTGGGCCCACATGTGTGCCATAGTACACGTCCGTAATCCTGCCATCCATGATAGCCTTGTACTCATGCCATGTTGAGACATTTGTTCCAAAGAAGACCTCCATCTCCTTTTTGCACTCTTGGAAGTTGTACACTACCTCACACAGGTTAGGTCGCCTATCCTGATCAGCGAACCGAAGGAACCTGTAAATTGGTGCCACTGAATCGATGATGTATTTGAGTGTTTCCCACCACTGTATACTAGACAACCTTGCGTGAGCATAATGACCTTCCTTGGATTTTCCCCACCTGCTATGCAAGAACTCGGAAGATCCCATCCACTGCATAAAACGATCACGCTTCTGATGGAAGCTCTCCATGAACATGTAGTTGGTCCCAAACCTAGTGGCATTCCATTTGACCAACTCACCACCAATGGCTTCCCTCATCATTGCATTCAACTGGTCATGGTTGTGCAGCCAAGCTGAAATGCGCTTGCATACGGAGATCATACCTGCATGCTCCGGCCTTTGACCAATGTCCTTCAGCATCAAGTTGATGGTGTGTGCAAGGTAAGGTGTCCAAACAATATGCTTGTACTCCTCGTTCAATCTCTGGCATGCTCTCTTGAAGTTGGCGTCGTTGTCCGTGACGATATGCACGACATGCTCAGCACCTATCTCCTCAACCACCTTGCGAATCAGCTGCACAAGTAGGCACAACATTTAGTGGAACCGAGAAAACACAGTGCATGTGAACTGGCATAATATTTTGGACGTACCCCCAACAAATAAGATGAATCTTGGCTCCTGCCCGTCGCATCAACTGACTTGTGGAACCACATGACGCCATTGCAATAGATCAAAAAATTGATGACATTCATTCTTGTCAGGCCCGTCCACGAATCACACATCAACGTGACCCCAAACAAGGGCCACTCCTCCTTAAACTTTGCGTACCGGATCTGCAGGTCCTTCTCATTATGATCGAGGTACTTCCCGTCTATATCCTTTCCACTGGGTGACGCGATGCCTTCACCTGCAATCGTAAGCGAATCATGAGAATAGAGAAATATACGTAATGAATTGAAGTCTCCAAGTATATGTACTTACCCCACTTCTGTGTCTCCCTGACCGCACTAACAAAGTACGGATTGTCCGCCTGTCTCTTGGGGATTCCTGCAGTATGAAAATTTTTTCCCCAAGCTTTCCCAATTGCGTCCTTCGCGTTCCTTCCCCTATGCGTCCATGACCCTGTATCAATCCTTGTCTGTTTGAGTCCACCCCTCGTACCGGCTGCCAAGTTGTAGTCCACCACCGCAGGGGTCTGCCTCTGTGAACCAGACCTCCGAAACATCCTCTGTAAAGGATTGCCCCCCTGCGAAGCAGTACCACTACCACTGCCACCTCCACGCTCGTAAGCGCCTCCTCTCCGCTGCACCCCCTCCTGGTACTCATATTCTGCTCTGGACTGATTCATGGCTGCCTGCAACTGAGCCTCGTACTCGTCATCGTCAAGGGGGTGGTTGCCCTCCGCTGCAGCAGCCTCTCGTGCAACCCTCTGCCGAGAGTGGTCACTAGTTGCCTGCCTAGTTCTGTCGATCTCCTGCTGAAACTACTCCCAGACATCTCTGGGCACCTTGCTGCAGTGGATCACCTTTGTCCCGCGCGCAGCCAAATGCTGCTTCAATCGGGAAGCACCACCCCCGGCTTTTTGTGTACGACAGTAGTTGCATTTCCAACCGGGAGCAAGATTCTCACCATGCTCCCATACCATGTCTCTGCGGTCTCTCGACATCTCCTGCACAAATGGACAACACAAACAAATCGAACACATGCATCAAATCATACCGCAAATAAACCTAAATCCTAACATACACCTAAATCCTACCTAAATCCTAAATCCTACATCAATAAAATTCTAAATCCTAAATCCTACATATATCCTAAAGCAAATCCAACCGCAAATCCTAAATCCTAAACCAAATAAACCTAACTCCTATATACGTCCTAAGTCAAATCCTACCTAAATCCTACAATAAATATTTTCTACATCATATACTCCATCAAACCTATATCCTATAGCTTGTTATAACTAAATCCTACGGCTAAAGCAACTACAAATGCAAGGAAATGAAAAAAACAAAAAAAAACTTACCGAGCGAACCCGGTCGGTTATCGTTCGTCCGGTCGGTAACCGACACCGTCCGATCGGTAACCGCCGGGGGGAGGGCGCGTGGCGGGCTGGTCGGTTACCGACCAAATCTCTCGGTAACCGCCGCCGTCCGGTCGGTTACCGAGGGGCTCGGTCGGCTGCGGGCGGCACGGGGGCGGAAGTGAAGGGGGCGGGCGCGGATAGGGTTTGGGGCGCGGACATCCCCCCCCCCGCCCGACAGCTCCCTTTTATTCGGCGCCAGGAGCCAATGGGCCGCGTGGGCCCTTAACGGGCCGACCGGTTTTTTTTTTTTTTCTTTTTTTTTTCAAACTTAAACACGTCCAAAAAAATAGCAAACGAACTCCAATTTGAAAATTTTTTACACTATTGGACTCTATAAATCGTGAACTATTTTTAGGAATTTTTTCAGATTCAAATTTGAAATTTGAATTCAAACCGGTACTGAAACCGAACCGTCCGCGACCGGTTTGTCGGTAACCGACCTATCGGTAACAAAACCCTGGCCTCCCACTGCCCCGGCGCCGTGCGTACTCCCGCTGCCCCCGCAAAAATCACCGCCAGGCCATCTCAAGTCCTCCTCCCAGCTGCGCACGCGCCGCTCCTCCTCCCCGCCCTACGACGCCCGGCTGCGATGCCCAGGACGCCGACGACCCCGCAGGAAAGTCGGACGCGCCGCGCCGCCGCCAGGCCATCGCTCCTTCGGGCCGCTGCCACACACCAGGAGATCACCTCTCACCTGTGCCGCTGTGCGACCCTTCTTCGCTACGACCTGCCCCTGAGGCGACGCCCGGATCTCGAGCGTTGTCGCCGCCGCCGCAACCACCGTCCGGTCCAGCAATCTCCATTTACATGTGTTTTCTTTTTTATTACTTGTTTGACTAGACTATGGAGATTTCCGTGCATCTTCCTGCGACCAAATGATTTGTGAATCTTTTTGCATCATTTTGCTGTGTAGTGTGTACTGCTTGCTTGAGCCCTGTTTTGACTATCTAGATTTACTGTGTTTCAGGTCCAGAAATTGCATATGCAAATCGAAGAAATTTATGATTGGTCTGAGCAATCTTTGGTTCGACACGACATGCAGACAACTTACAGTATTATTTTGGAATGTAATAGGTTTCGGCAAAAGTCAAAAAACCACAGCATTAGCATGTCCTACAAGACAATAGCTTACAAGTTCTCATTGGCCTTCACAAGTTTCTGGTCTGGTATGTGGCTTTACTACTCCTGTAGTTTTACTTTTCCATTTATTTGCAATAAAAAGCACTTAACAACATTGTTATTTCTTATGTTTTTTCATGAACGACAGTGTTACCAGACTGAAGTTAGTGATATTTCTTCTGTTTTTCCCATTAATCACAATGTTGTTGACCTTCGTTTTGGCTCACACTGCTAGAATGCAAAAATTCTTCTAGCAATGTACTCGTTTTATTATACCATTGCTATAATTCTGCCAACCGGACTTTCGCGTATGAACCAGTAATTCTTTTTCCAGTTGGTATTAAAGGGGATTTTGGAGTACAAGAGATTAATGCAACCAAACAATGAAACGAAAAAAGAGAGAATGATAGTGGAGTTTTGTACAGGTACATGACTGATGATGGCTTCTAAATTGACTAATAGAAGTATATGGTGTGTCGTTAGGCATACCTGCAAAAGTTTCAGAGAGCAATAGGAGCTACGTATTGGCAGTTGTAACTATCAGGAATATGTTCCTTAGGGCTACACATGGACATAAAGTAAAGATCATTGCTGTCTTCAATAGAGGATTACACTACAGTACATCATCAAACTGGTAGGCCTATGTGGTTACCAGAGTAAGTGACTAAAAATTCACTCTTGCTCACGAGGGTCTTCTGATCATTTCATTGATTGAAAATACTTTTCCTGTGTTGCAGGTTTGTTTTTAATATATTTGAAAGGTGGTTCTTTACTTTGTGACAGAAGTCATGCCTGTCCATGACTAAGCAAACTTCTAGCTATTCCTCCAACACAATGGACTACCCAACTAAATTTATTGATCTAAAAAATGAAGCCAAAATATGAAAGAAGGGTAGATACTAACCCATCTGAGGATATACTCAGCAGCAACTATTGCAGTGGCATATCGCAGCTAGCATGTCGGTTCGGAAAGACAGCGCGTTAGTGTTGTCCCCCTTGGCGGCGGCGGCGGGGACGGTCCTGAGCCTCGCGTGGAAGCCGGGCACTCCGTCGAACAGCTCGCGAATGAGCGCCAGCGTGTGGGGCGCGCCGAAGGGGACGACCTCGACAGGGACGGCGCCCGTGCACCAGAGCCGGGGGACGAGCTTGGACTCGTCGACGATGACGACGAACCGCTCCCTGGCGCCCTCGACCATCTTCTCCTGCAGCAGCGACCCGCCGCGGCCCTTGACGACGTTGAGGTCCGGGTCGATCTCGTCGGCGCCGTCGATCGAGAGGCGGATGCCCGAGGTGCCCGCAGCGGCAGCGGCGGAGTAGGCCCACGGGGTGGAGAGGAGGGCCAGCCGCGCGGTGCGCGGGAGCAGCGCCATGGTCGGTCGCTAGGGTTTCCTCACCTCGTGGCCACGGGAACTCCTTCTCCCTACTGGCTGGCCGGGGGTTCGGCAGTGGGGGGCGGCGCAGGCCGCTGCCGAGGAGCGGGGAGGCGTGGGCCACTGCTGAGGAGCGGGAAGGCGCGGGCCGCAGCTGAGGAGCGGGGAGGAGCGGGGCCGGGGTGGGTGGGGCCGCACCGGGCGGGGCGGCGGGGCTCCGGCAGTAGGCGTGGCGGCTGCGGCACGGGAGCAGGCGTGCGGGTGAGTGGGTGACAGAGTGAGGATAGGGTTCTGGAGAGATGGGCCTTGGGTCCTTTTTTCAGGTCGGGCCCAAAGAGGTGAGTTTTTGTTTCTTTGCCGAGGGCCGTGGGCCGGGCACTCAGCAAATACCTTCTTGGATTAAACAGCTAATGTAATAACAAAACTTAAATATATTATAAGAATTACCCGTGCGTTGCTAACTTGTGTTTATTCCTATACTTGTGTTTATTTGTCCAAAATTATGTCAGGTGAATCCTATTAATTATGTTCGGGTTATTATATTGTACAGAGAGATGTATTTCAAATAACAAAACACATGTGAATTATTATTGATAAATAAATATTGGTTCATTTGCGGAGGCAAAAAAATAAATCTCGCGCACTCCTAAAACCAAACAACTAATATCTCCTATCTGCTACAACTAAAAAGAACAAAATTAAGACTGCTATTCCCCACTATGTTAATATCATGTACTTAATTTGTTTTTTAGATTTGTCATTCTAACGTATATATTTAATTTTACAATAATGTTATATTATGGTATGATATATTTGTTCTTAGTATAAAAGTTTTGTTATCCCGTAGCAACGCACGAGCACGATGCTAGTCACAGTAAGATTCAAACATCGGAAATATGAGTGGTGTAAAATTTTGATCTGCAGATACTAAAGTGGGCATGCTTGCCTGTGCATTTTTGTAGGTTTTGTTTTATTCTCTTCTGTAGTTAGTGAGACGATCTATGTAAGGAAGCATTCTGATGATATGTGGAATATCAATAACTCTGCCTGTCTTTCATGTTATTGAAATTTATTGGATGCTGTTCTATTTTATAGACTTGGCAGGGGGATTCAACTGATAGGTTTTATTCTCCTGTTTGTTCTGTTACAAACTAGTTTGTTGGTTGTGAACAACATTCAGCAGATCTTCATTCAATCTGAAATCTTGTTCTGGTGTTGGGTGGGATCTTACGCTAGCTTGAATTCAGATGGTCGGAAAAATAATCAAGGTGGTACCAGTCTGTTTACCATTACCGGCAAGCCTTATCTTTTTCCAATTTGTTTATGGGGTTTGATTGCTTCTCTTTTCCTATAAACCGTGTTCTTGTCACTTGTTAATGTTTCTCTGTCGGACTATTCTGCTTCACTGACTTCGTTGACATGGACCTGAATGATTTTCTGAACTTTCACCCATTTCATTCGTGCTTCTGCTCCTTTTTGTCATGACGTCTTACACACGGTGTTGGAACAAAAGGGTCTTCTAATCTTGCATGTAGAATGTTCAATGTGGTGGAGCACGGGCACGAGTTGGCATCTTTTTTTCTCTGGAAGTTTGGCCATTTCCCAGGCTACTCACCGTCAGTTGACTTTGAAGCTGACCAGTAGGAGACAACAGTTCCCTGCTCCTTCAACTAAGATTCTTTCCTTCTGGAAGATGCAACGCTGTTGGTCTAGGAATTTGGTGAGTACCGGTGGTGCTTGATTACTTGCAAGTAGTATTCATGGAGGTTTTGAGAATGTTTGGCAGAAGAGCATCCTAAGAGCTTTTGGCACGGATTTGCCAAAAGTTTCATGAGCTGGTGTGAGCTAATTATTTTTTCTAAACACTTTTGTTTTTCAAAATAGCTCGAGGGACAAAGCTCCGAGATCCTCTATCGTTAGCCTTCTTAACTGTTCTGTCTAGTCAGCTCATAGTAACCGTCCGCTCAATCAGCGACTGAGCTTGCAACAGGATCCCACGCGCTTCACCCCTCAATGGGATAAGCCTTGGCCCAATAAGAGCACCACTACACCAGATGCACATATTACAAGTGGTTCAAAACCTTCCTTCATTGACAGATTTTGAACCGTCAGAATCAACTCAACAATGATGAGCTTATAACATAAATGTCGGTTGGTATCACCACCCGGTAGTGTTATATGAGCTATCACGTATCGGCGGTCCTATATGAGCTATCACTGCTATTTGGTTTTACACACTGGTTTATTATGAAACGAAAGTGATATATTTTCTATAATTTACATATTAATAATTGTTTTATTATTTTGAAGGGGAGGTTGTGTGTGTGTGTGTGTGTGGGGGGGGGGTGATGTGGAGGTGGTGATGGCTATCGAACAATTTGATATCGATGTGAAGGTGGTGGTGGATCATTGGCATTACAAACCCATCACTATTTTTATTACAAAAGTTACACATAAAGTTTAAGTTTTGAAGAATCATGGCCCCATTGGTTTCGGTGATTAATGACATTGCAAGGTTATTATGGCTAAGGGTGTTTTGCAGAGGCTATGAGTAGCTTAGCCATAGTGACTAAAGTGAATGGACATCATATGGTTACCTAAATGCCCTCAAGATGGATATCGTTTCGGATTTCAAAGTAGGATGATGAAGACCCTAGAATGGATAGGTTTAAGTGCCACAAAGGAGATGAAGGACACTTAGTATAGATAGGGCTTTATTTGATCTTTGACTGTACTATCAAGAGGGGTTAGAATGAGTAGCTCGACTTAGGAGAGCTTCATGGTATAGGTATGGTGTACACTTGACATACTTAGACCTAAGTGAGCCATAGATGACCCTAAGATAACCTAGAACAACTTCCATTTTCATGCCTAAAAGTTTTGGAGTTGATAGAGCTGCTTTTGGACCAACGATCGCTGACGTCGTGGGCGACGGACGCTCTGTTGGGCGTCTGATGCCTAGGGTTTGGCATCGGATGCACCTGAGGGAAGGCGACGGAGCGTCCGTCGCCCTCTGCCGCGCTGAGGTTTGAGCAGACGCATCTAACGGACGTTGGGTGCCACGAGGCAGTATGTCCGTCGGGTGCGTCCGATGGCTATGCAGAGAGGTTCCAGAGAGGGGTTTGAGCCAACGGATGCGTCAGTTGGCATGGCGACGGACGCTAGGGCGTGTCTGTTGTTTTTCTAGAGAACCCGAGAGCAGCCAGTTCGCATCGGACGCGTCCGATGATTTGGCGACGGTGTGTCCGTTGCCCTGAAGTTTGAACAGGAACTAGCCGTTGGGCAGGGCATCGGAGCGTCCGTTGCCTAGGCATCAGAGCGTCCGATGCCAACTTAATTCGTCTGTTTCAACAGCTCGTGAGCTAGAGTTGAGAGGGGCTATTTATAGCCCAAGGCTTGCTTCCCCATCCCGCCTTTGCTCATTTCCATTGCCGAGAGACACCTTGGGAGGTTGGGAGAGAGAGCAAGAGCCCTAGTGAGAGAGATATGAGAATCAAACCAAGAAATCCACTCACTAGTGAATCCAAGAGTTCAAGTGTGCATCCATCCATCTCATGAGGCTCGAGTGAGTCAAGTGAGAGTTTGAAGCTTGTTACTCTTGGTGATCGACATCACCTAGACGGTCCGGTGGTGATCGGAGGAAGGTGATCGCCGGAAGATTGTTGGCGGCCCTTCTCCCACGACTTGTGATCGGTTGTGGGTGGTTCACCGAGCCGGAGTGGCGAAGAACTAGCCTGTAGAGAGCACTCGGTCCTTGCGCGGATCGAGGGGGAGCAATACCTTGCGAGGTGCTCCAATGAGGACTAGGAGGGGAGTGTCGACTCCTCGATACTAGGCAAAACGTCACCGTGTCACCATTTCTTCACCCTAGCTCTTTACTTTCTACAAATTCAATTCTAGCATTCATAGCTCTTGGTTCATATCTTTCATGATGCTTGACTAGAATTGAGTAGGGTGCCCTACATTCCATTGAATTGCTACCGCTTTCTTAGACTAGAACACACTTCGGTAGGCACGGGGGAATTGTCATTTGTTTAGGATTTCATAATTGCTTTAGAAATTTGAAATAAGCCCAATTCACCCCCTTCTTGGGCATCTTGATCCTTTCAATTGATATCAGAGCCTTGTTGCTCTAAATTAGGCTTCACCGACTAGAGCAAGATGTCCCATGAGGATAGACCACCTGCTATGTTTGATGGTGATGACTTTCTTTATTGGAAGGTCCGGATGGAGGCCTATCTAGAGTCCGTTGATGTCGGTGTTCACAAAGCAGCTATCACTGGCAGTTCTTGTTTCACCGAGGATCCTTACTTTGAGAAGAACAATGCCAAGACGAAGAACATTCTATTTTGTGACATTTGTAAGGATGTGTTCAATCGTGTGTGCAATTGCAAGAACGCTCATGAGGTGTGGACCACCATTTGTTCTCTTCATGAGGGCACAAAGTGTGTGAGAGAGGAGTGCTATCATTTGATCATTGCTAAGATGAACTCTTTTTCTATGCTTCCTCATGAATGTGCTAATGAGATGTATTCACGATTGAATGTTCTTGTAGAGGAGTTGAATGGCCTTGGACTTACCCAAATGTCACCGTCCAATGTGGTGCGCAAGATTCTTTGTGTATTGCCAATTGACAAGTATGGCCACATCGTCACGATTTTTCACCAAGGCAACCTCTCTGCATCAACTCCTACACAAGTGTTGGGGAAGATTAATGCCCATAAAATGTACATGAAGATTAATGATGACGCATCTTCCTCCACCAAGAAGAAAGAGAAAGAGAAAGAGAAAGAGAAAGAAAAGGAGAAGGACTTGGCTCTCAAAGCCTCCACCAAAGAGAAGGTCAAGTTGCAAGTGGTGGTTGAGAGCTCAAGTGATGATGATGAAGATAACATTGCTCTCATGGTGAAGAAGACCACCAAGATGTTGAAGCGGCTAAACAAGAATGGAGTCAAGTTTGACTCAAAGAAGAAGAAATTCTTCATAAGCTCTTCAAGGAAGCCAATCTCCAAGATGGATTGCTATAATTGTGGCAAGCTTGGCCACTTGGCTTATCATTGCACCGAACCTATTGGGGATATTACCTCGGCATATCCCCAGGGACCTATATGGGCCTACCGACCAGATGACGGTCCAGCCCGCGAGGCCCTGCGGCACACGACCAGCCCGTCGTGCTCACTAGGGACTCCGGAAAGCCTTGCTCGCCAAGGAAGATCCTAGTAGATAGGCTCGGATCCCTTACCTTAAGGGACCGATCGTAATCTGTTAGATATGAAAACTGTAACCCTGCATCTCATCTACACCTCATGTAACTAATACTCATATCAATCTAGCCACCAAAACACAGGACGTAGGGTATTACGACGATTTGCCAGCCTGAACCTGTATAAATCGTCGTGTCTACGCTCTCTGTGTTACGTTTGATCGCCGTCGCCACACCTCTGCCTACAATCTACTACCGTAGTGTTGGGTTATGGGCCCGCTACGCTAGCCGGAAAACAAAATTTTTCTACCCCATAAACCAGGAACAAGAGCTAGTTACAGATCACGGGATTACCACTAGATGCGCAGGTGCAGCGGAGATGACTTGATGAAGTCGAACGCGTCGTAGCAGTGCAGTTGCGTGGTCGTCCGTCACGTCCATCCATGTACAGATCTTCTGAGTAGGTCCCCGACTAGCTCCGACCAGCTTCGGAACCCTTCCGACCAGGTGCGATCAGTCGCGACCACCTGCGACCAGGTTCCGTCCGTGTGCTACAGATGCAACACCTTCGAGGTATCCCACATGTGCAGGGAGGAAGTGTTACACCTCCGGACTGTTAGGTCCACGAGGAGTACTAGGCGCGAGCGTGGGGAGGGCGACGGCGACTGCCAACTGCGTGGATCGACTAACTCGCCCCACACCCTCCCCTTGCTTATATAGGCGTCCTAATGAGCTCCCACGTTGGAGGCCCATTAGAAACCCTAAACCTAGTCTAATTTGGGTCTAACCCAAATTAAGCTTCCAACCCTTTAAGCGTGCGACCCTATGGGCTCATGTGCACATAGACATGGCCCGAGTACTCATACTCGACCAATAGTTGATAGCGGCCTCTAGCAAGGCGTGTCAACTCCTATGCATACGCAATGATCATATCAGACGAACCACCACAAAGCCATATACATGTTATTCCCTTGCCAACGATATTTGGTCCAACTCATAGGTTAACACTTAACCCAAGCACAGCCATGCATTTCATGATCTAATCATTCGAGTGGTCTAGTGATATCTCTCTCATATTGAGAGTGGCAAATCCCTTCTCGATCAACTATCTTGATCGACTATGTCTCACAGCATATTTCTCGACAAACCCAAAAGCTACCTTTATAACTACCCAGTCACGGAGTAGCGTTTGGCAGTCCCTAAGTAGGTCATTTCACATCTTGAGTACATAGGACAATCTCAGGTCTAAGGACATAACGTACATGATGTGAATAGAGACAATCTCTGGTCGGGTTTGTCTAGCCCCATGTCATACATATGCCCACATTATTAGTTTGACATCTCTATGTCCATGACTTGTGAAACATAGTCATCAACTAATAATATGCTGATCTTATATCCATGTGCATTCTAGCACGAACTCCGATCAAGGACAACTTTAGAATAACCATACAAGTAAAAGAGTTTCACAAACAATTCACATAATTGCTAATCGATACAAGTTGTCTTTAATGGATATTTATTGAACTCATAACATGTCATGGATACAAGGAATACAATCATCTCTATGATTACCTCTAGGGCATACTCCCAAAAATCTCCCACTTGCACTAGAGCTAATGTCGAAGATATCTAATACCCATAGCTCTCATGTGTGCCTCATGCTTAGGCTGTAGAAGAGCCTTTGTCAAAGGATCTATGACATTCAAATTCGTATGTATTTAACACATCTTGACCAACGAACTCTCGAATGAGATGAAATTTCCACAGTATATGTTTGTTCTTCTGGTGATTCCTAGGCTCCTTAGCCTGCGCAATCGCCCCATTGTTGTCACAATGTAGATTCAATGGGCTAGACGCATTCGGAAACACACCAAGCTCAATGAGGAACCTCCTCATCCAAACACCTTCCTTTGCAGCGGCTGAAGCTGCAATGTACTCGACTTCTGTTGTAGAATTGGTCACCGTCTCCTGCTTGGAACTTTTTCAACTTACAGCACCACCATTTATTGTGAACACAAAACCTGATTGAGACTGTGAATCATCTATGTCAGTTTGGAAGCTGGCATCGGTGTAACCATTTATAATGAGCTCCTCCTCACCTCCATAGATTAGGAACACATATTTAGTCCTTCTCAAGTACTTAAGGATGTTTTTAACAAACGTTCAGTGACTCTCACCTGGATTAGCTTGGTATCTGCTCGCAACACTTAGAGCATATGAGGCATCTGGGCGAGTACATATCATGGTATACATGATGGAACCAACAGCCGAAGCATATGGAACCTTACTCATGCGCTTCTGCTCATCAGCTGTCGTAGGACACTGCTTCTCACTAAAACGCATACCATGTGACATAGGCAAGAACCCTCTCTTGGATTGTTCCATGTTGAACTGTTTCAACACCTTGTCAATGTACGTATCTTGGCTTAATCCTATAAGCCTCTTTGATCTATCTCTATAGATTTCGATGCCCAAAATGTATGTTGCTTCTCCTAAATCCTTCATAGAAAAACTATTATTCAGTGAAGTCTTTATGGATTCCAACATAGGAATGTCATTCCCAATCAATAGTATGTCATCCACATACAAGATTAGAAACACAACAGCGCTCCCACTTTCCTTCTTGTAAACACAAGGTTCTTCTTCATTCTGACGGAAGCCAAACCCTTTGACCACTTCCTCAAAACGAATGTTCCAACTCCGAGATGCTTGCTTTAACCCATAAATGGATTTATTTAGCTTGCATATTTTTCCAGCATTATTAGGATGAACAAAACCTTCGGGCTGTATCATATACACGTCCTATTCCAAATTTCCATTTAGAAAGGCTATTTTAACATCCATCTACCAAATCTCATGATCGAAATAAGCAACAATTGCTAGAATGATCCGGATAGATTTAAGCATTGCTACCGGCGAGAATGTCTCGTCGTAGTCAACTCCTTGAACTTACCGAAAACCCTTTGCAACAAGTTGAGCTTTATAGACATGAACGTTTCCATCCATATCCTTTTTCTTTTTATAGATCCATTTGTTCTCAATAGGTTTAACCCCATCGGATGGGTTAACCAAGTTCCAAACTTGATTTTCTCCCATGGAATCTATCTCGGATCTCATGGCACTTCGTCATTCCTCGGAATTTGGGTCCATCATTTGATGAGGACATCCTCCATTATTACTCGTTGGCAAAGACGCAACAAATAATGGGCCAAGTGGCCCAGTTGTAGTCGGGCGGCGAACGTGTGAGCCTCTGAATAATCCCACCTTTCTTATCTTGGGAGGAGGAAGCCACCTTAAAAGGGAGAGCCACCCTTCCCCTATCAGACTAGTCTTTTAGGGAGATTGGGCCTTTCTCTGAGTGGGTGTGCCTAAGAACCGTTGGGGTCCGAGCAACCTCAATTTATCGGGCCTCGACCAACCTACCTAGGCCAGATGTATCATTTGGTATCAGAGTTGGGCCCTTGTTTAAGGGGGTGAGAATGATGAGGACATCCTCCATTATTACCCGTTAGCAAAGAAGCAACAAATAATGGGCCAAGTGGCCCAGTTGTAGTCGAGCGGCGAACGTGTGAGCCTCTGAATAATCCCACCTTGCTTATCTTGGGAGGAGGAAGCCACCTTAAAAGGGAGAGCCACCCTTCCCCTATCAGACTAGTCTTTTAGGGAGATTGGGCCTTTCTCCGAGTGGGTGTGCCTAAGAATTGTTGGGGTCCGGGCAACCTCAATTTATCGGGCCTCGGCCAACCCTACCTGGGCCGGATATATCATCATTGCTTCCGCGTATGTCGCAGGTTCGTCATCATCTAACAACAACAACACTTCCCCACGTGCCTCATGAATTCTTGCTGACCTTCGTGGTGGTGGTGTTTCTCTTGCCAGAGGTATCTCAACTTATTCTGCTACATTAGCATCACTTGTAGAGTCATTTCCTATTGGCTCATTGTTGGCACCAATAATGATGCAGTTTTACTTAACCAAAATGCTGCTAACAACCTCAGGATCAAGGATAAACAAACACATCATGAGCATACTTTATCAAATAACAAGTTCCACATGTCCATGGAGTGTTTGAATGTAGGAATGCAGAAATGGAGCAAAGGAGAGCTAGTGGGGCCCACATAGGGGGTTGGCCGACCACCCTATGGGCCCACCAGCTCTCCTCCCTCGGCCAGGATCCAGGGGAAGCACTCTAGAGTGATTTCCAACCCTTGGATCACTCTGTGCTTTCTCTCAACGGTTCACAAGCAAAGCACATGGATCCATGGGCCCACACCAAGGAGATAAACGTGACAACTACACCTATGACAAGTGGGACCAGTACCTGGAAGACAGAGGTGGGCCAGAGCCCCCAAGGGGGGGGGGGTCGGCCGACCCCCATCTGGGCCCACAAGGCCCCCACTTGGTCCCTGACCAGTGGGACCACATCCAGAAGGCCAGGGGATGGCCCACAGCCCACAGGGGGGCTCGGCCGACCGCCCCCTAGGTTGGTTCAACCTCTGCCAACTGCCATACTCACTACCACATGTTGGAAATCACAACCATCCATCCAAAGGCTGTTCAAGGTCGGTTGGATCCAAGGGTGGAGGATTGAAGCCCCCTGGATCGCTGATGTGGCGATGGATTAGCCCCGACTCCACCTCCCACTATAAATAGAGGCTCTTACCCCCCCTCTCTACACATGGTGAAGAAGCCTACAAGTTCTATTCCTTAGATTGTTCTAGTAGTTTAGTCTAGAGTGGGAGTTAGAGTTGAGTCGAGCTGCGCTCGGGATTTCCGGAGTTGTCTTCTGGAAAGTCTGGTATAGCTCTTGTATCTTTCCTTTTTTGTAAAACTTTATCTTTATCAATATATATATTTTTTCTCTACTTTACTTAGTATTTACAATGAGCATTTCAATACTAGATATAGTCTTGCTATATGCTTTTGCTCTTTAATAGCCTTTACATCCATAGTCTGTGATCCTTGTGGCCTTTCGCGTATGCGATCATTGCTTGTCATAGAGTGCTTTGATTATAGATCGTAGTCAAAGTAATAAGTTGTGTGCAAGCATGGTGCTTATACATCATCTTATCCTTGGTTACCGCTTGTTGCACGAATAGTTGTGGTAGCTAGCAAGAGAGTGACAGCCTTGTCTAGTCTTTGTATTCCACCACGTGTTTTTAGGCAAGTTCTTAAAAGGTAAGGCCCCCATAAGAAGAGGGCGCGATCCAGTAGGAGTTTTGTCCTCCTACTGATCTATCCCCTTGCCTAGCATACTTGTATTGAGGAGGCAAACTATAGTGTTTAGACTAGTTAATTGACTAAGTATATTGAAGTAGAGTGAATTTCTTAGGTGTCCATTTACTCTCTTGTTGTCCTCCCACCTAGCTATTCTGTCTAGTCCGTTCTAAGTATCATTTACCTTGGTTTCTTCATTCATCAACCCTTCCCATCACATATATCATTTACCCCCTATACTAGTTGGTACTAAGTTGAGGTGCTCTCTAGGATCTCTCTCTAATTATCATTTCTAGCTCAGCTTTCCCTTGGGAAAATATAAATTACGATACCTTGGAATACTTCTAGGTGAAGTGCTACAACGGTATAATCTGTGCGCTTGCGGATTTATCCAATAGTCATAAGAAATACCAACAAGCACTTCTGGCACCGTTGCCGGGGAAAGGTTAGCCTAGAAATTTTAATTAGATTGAATCCAGAGATTCTTGTTAACTTAGCTATCAATTAGTCATAGGGGCTTACCCGTGTCTGTGTCTTCCTTTCTTGTGAAGCCAGACAGTTTATGAGCGGTTTCCAACTGCCGAGAAACTATCTAGAAGATCCCAAGCAGCTATTGAGGAGAACTAGACGTCATCAAGTTCCCCCTCAGAGGATCATCTCGACTCTGAATCCGTTCGAGGAAGGAGGCTCTACACCACCACTCAAGGAAGCTATGGCCTAGAAGGTGATCTTTGACTTCTCCGCTCCGTCCGCTACCCACGTAGCTCAAGGTCCCGAGGTCAACTTCGGGGATGCCACCTTCGAGCTGAAGCCAGCCTTGATCCATATGGTGCCGTCCAATCCATTTTGCGGGAAGCCCCATGAGGATGCCAATGCTCGAGCACTTCATGGAGTTATGTGTCACTTTCACTATCAAGGGAGTGGCGTCTAACGCTATTCGCCTTCGTCTTTTCCCATTCTCGTTATTGGGGAAGGCGAAGCAATGGTTCTACGCCCACAAAGAAGAAGCCACTACATGGGAGAGGTGTGCTAATGCATTCCTCAAGAAGTTCTTCCCGACTGGCAAAACAAATGCTCTTCGTGGAAAGATTTCAAGCTTCCAACAACAGTCTGATGAGACGATTCCCGAAGCATGGGAGCGTCTCCAAGAGTACATTCGTGCCTGTGCTCATCATGGGATAGACGATTGGCTCTTGATCCAAGGATTCTACCACGGGCTCTCTAGTATGGCCCGTAGTCACCTTGATGCTGCCGCTGGAGGGGCGTTCTTCCAACACACAGTAAGAAATGCCAAGGACCTCATCGAGAAAATGGTAATCAACCAAGGATGGGGTGAGGAATGTCTCTAGCCCAAGAGGAGAGGAATGCACACCGTCAATGAGGTGGACATGCTCTCCGCCAAGATGGACCTCTTGATGAAGAAGATAGAAGAAGGTTCCAAAAAGGAACAGGAGGCCATCTACCCCATCGCCGCTGCACAAGCTATTGAAGCTGATCCATGGTGCGAGGTGTGCGGAGGAAATGATCACCCGGGTAACAATTGCCCCGAGACATCGAAGGAGGACATGAACTTCATCATCAACAACAACAACCACAACAACGGGTATCGACCCCAACAACAAGGAGGATGGAATTCACACCCCTTCTACCAAGGTAATGGAGGTAATAGCAATTACAATAATTACAATTCTTATAGTAATCAACCTTCATTAAAAGATCTTATTCTTGGTCAATCTAAAATCAATAATGGTATAAATAAAAAGATGATTGCCAATGATAAAGTTCTTGAAACTCTTGGTGAAAAGATGGATAGTTTTGCAACTGCTATGAAAAATCAATTGAGTTTTAATAAAATGCTTGAAACACAATTAGCTCAATTAGCAGCAGCTATGCCATCTATAGAACAAGGTAAAATTCCTGGGAAACTAGAAGATTCAATTGAGCATGTTAATATGGTAACAACAAAGTTTGGTAAGCCTCCACTTCGCTCCTATTGGGGTTATCTTCTCGATCCTCCCTTCATCATGAAGAAGGAAGATCCAGGCCACCCGACGATCAAGTGTTCAATCAGACAACATACATTCCACAACGCCTTCTGCGACCTTGGATCAGGCGTCAATGTCATGTCCAAGGTAACTTATGATAACTTGTTAGTAGGGCCCATGGTCCATACATGTGTTCGTTTGCAGATGGCGGATCAAACAATACGGTTTCCCGAGGGACTCACGAGGGATATCTTGGTGAACATCCAAGATGAATACATCCCCATCGACTTCATCATCCTAGACATGGGAGCCAACGTGGAAGTCCCCGTCATCTTGGGAAGGCCCTTCCTCAACACCACCAACGTGGTCATCTATGTGGGATCGAGCCAAATCCACTTCCAGTTCCTAAGTCACAAGGTAAAGTGTGCTTTCAATGGTTATAAACTTAACAAACAGGTTAAAGCACATCCACCAAAAAGAAGAGTTTGGGCTCCATGCCAAAAGAAGCAGTACCCGGAGGCCAAGATCAACGAACTCAAGAAGGACGAGCCTGCCAATCCAAAGCAGGCTTGGAAAGCAAAGGAGGTGCACACACCACGATCTCTGTCTCCGGAGCCATCAAGTGCACCCGAAGAATGAACAAGAAGGAGAGTCCTACTCCGAGGACTTAAAATCAAGGAGCCTTTGCCGAAAGGTAAGTCGGTAGTTATCCTTTATTTTCTTTATTTCCCTTCTTGTATTTAGTTAAATTCTTTAAATTCTATTATTATTAAAATTTAGAAAAATAAAGTTTCAGATTAAATAAAACTTGAGAATTAGTTTAGCACTAAAATTTGACAAAATGTAGATCCATAGGGTGGTCGGCCGACCACCCTATGGACCCTATCTTGGCTTATTTAAAAGAGGAACACAATGTGATCTTTATAAAAGAATAAAAAATGGAGGCCTAGGGGGTCGGCCGACCATCCTAGGTGCCCATGATCATCCCTCTTTCTCCCCCACCATCCTTTGTCCAAGCATCTCATGATTTGAGTATTGAGAAATTCAAAAATCAGATTTTGCTTTAGGAGACATCTCTTTTGCTTTGTCATGCTTTAAAGTATATCAATCACTTTTGGTTAAAGCATGACACATCCTTGTCTCCCACTACTCCTTATTGAAAGTGGGGAATCATGACACCTTTCACTTTCACTTTGTCATGCTTTGAAAAAGAGAACACATCAATCACTTTTGACCAAAGCATGACATACCTTTGTCTCCCCCTACTCTTTGTTTAAAGAAGAGAATCTTGAGCACTTTAGCTCAGCTTTGGATCACATCACATGACATCTTTTACCCTTCACCAAGCACTAGAAAAAGCATGAGTGGGATCCCCACTCTAGGGGGTCGACCGACCACCTTTGCCCACCTCCTCCTCTCCCTTTTGCTTTGCGTAAGGCATCTCCTAAAGCTTGTGATCATGGCACCCAAGGGCATGCCCAAGGGGGGGTCGGCCGAGCACCCCATGGTGTCCCTTGGTGCCATTCCCTTCCCCTATAAAACCCCATGCAAGGAGATCTCAATCCCTCACACCTCAACCAGAATCCAGTTCTAGCTCAAGCCTCTCCTTGCCTTGCTCTCTCCTCTCTTCATTCAAGAGTAGTTCTTAGCTCTTAAGAGAAGTAGTGTTGCTTTCACTAGTCCACAAGAAAATCTCTTGTCTTCTTCAAGCTTCTCTTAGCTCAAGCTTATCCCCACAAGGCAAACTAGGAAAACTACTCTACACACAACCTTGTCCTAGTCCTGCCCTTGTGTCTCTCTCTTCTTCAAAGATGAAGAACCCTTTGAGATCCATGTTCAAGAAAGCAAAACAAGCCCTCAGTGGGATCTCATCTTGACGCTCTCACCAATCCAAGGATACTTCCCAAGGAAGAAGAAGGGGAGGTTCTGCCCAATACACTTGGGAGAACGTCCAAACCGAAGAAACACCCTCAGGAGGAGGAAGAATCACCGATGGAGGTACCTCACATCGGGGCATTCATGGTGCCCCCGATGAGGACCTATGATCAACAAAGTGGACTCTGGTTTGACCAACTAGAGTACCAAAGATATCTCTCTCTTCGGGATCGATCTTTAGAGCACACAAGGATATTGGATCCGAGTCTTCTCTCCAACGCAGGTATGACCACCGAATTCGACACTATCTTTTCCACTATTGGTTGGTCTAGCTTTTGGCAAGTAGATGAACTTGGAATTGAGTTGCTCACCATAGAATTCTTATGCTCTCTCCAAGTCTCTAATGATGGAATATCTTTTCACATGTTTAATAAAAGCTTTAGTTTAACTTGGAGTCATCTAAATGTTGCTCTTGGCTTTGATGATTCATGCTTGCTTGATTTAGACCTTGCCATGCGTAGGTTTAACAAAAGAAAATTTTAGGTGTCTATCTCTGCTCTAAATGATTTCTCAAATCCCAAACCTGAGGAAATTCATAATCCAACCCTTCGCTTCATGCATCTTTGGATGAATATGACTTTGTTTCCTGGAAGCAATGCTAGTATGCTAAGTGACATGAAATTAAAATTGCTTTATGCCATGGTAAATAAAATTCAAATCTCTCCTGTAAAATGCTTGGTAGAATTTTGGCAAAGTTCAATTGAGAGTAATGGACCTATTCAATTCACATCTTTAATTACTCGTCTTGCCGAATCTATGAACTTGCTAAATGGAACCTACCCTTTTGAATTTATCTCTTCACCTAGAGCAGTAATTTCGGAAGAGTATCTTGCATCTGCTCAAATGTTAAAAAGAGACTTCAATAGTGAACTTAAAATGATCTGTAGTGGTCATACAATTGAGGTGCCTCTTCGAAATAGGCAACGTCAGTTGTATAGGAACCATAAGCTAACCCTTGATTTAGATCAAGGAATTGGGCAAAGAGGTTTTGCAGGTTCAGACAGGAGAGCTCAGGAGGGGCTATACTTTGTTCATCTTGAGCAAGGTGGTCCTTCTCGAGGAGCTGTTGGCGAGGATGAAGACGATGCATCTTCCGATCCCATGCACACTTCTAGTGGCATGCCTCCTCGACCACCACGTCCGCAAGGAGCACGAGCATCCTTCTCGTCCACACGAGATAGGGAGCATCGTGAACGGCGGCAACATTTCGATCAACTCACCAATGCTTTTGGTGAGCTGCGTGTTGAGCATGGTGAGACAACACGCATTATCCAACAAACTGCCAAACAAATCCAAGCATTACAAGAAGAACAACACCGACAGTAGGACTTGTGGTGGCAACTACATCCATATCTGCCACCACCATGTTAGGCAAAGGATAAGCTTGGGGGAGGTTGCCTCCCCCACTAAGGTAAGTATTTAATTTCAGCATTTATCTTCATGCATTTTCCTGCTTATCTTTTGTTGTTGCATCTAAAAAAATCAGCATATGATAAAAAAAATAAAAATACTTCTCTCTACTCTCACATGTTCCATGAAAATTAATATCTCATATGGAAATGATGAATAGTTGCTCTGCTAAATACTTCTCTAGTACTTAGTTTACAACTTGGTATTTCTCTAAGTATGGATTACTTGGCTTAAAAGAAACCATCATGAACCTGAAACTTTTGTGGGTTGCAAATGCTGTAACTAAGTCTAAGTTGTTGTGAGACATGATATGACAAGACAAGAGCTGCTATAATATTGTTCTAAGCAAGAATGACTATCGAAGTTTTATTTATTAAAATGATAAAACGCTTTTTGTTCCTCAATGGTGGAAATTCCTACCAAAGCCATACATGTTTTTTTCATGATATAAGCTTTCTACATAAGCTGCTTGCTTTGTATTGAGTTTTGTCAAGGTTTGTGACCCTTGTTGAGAGACTTATCATGCTCCCAAGATCAAGATCACGTACACGCCACATATACACGCTCCTTCTACATTGGAAGTACGCAAAAACATGCCTTACATTTCCACATAGTTTATACTCCATGCTCTAGTAGAAAACTCTCTCTCTAGTATATCGCTAGTTAATGAGACATAGACTATGCAAAATTATGAAAAAATTCAGGGGCGTTCTAAAGTCCCAAATTTATGAGCATTCCAAAGCTCTCTAAAAAAATGATGAATGAGCATTTTCAAAGCTCATAGAAAAAATTAATTAAAAAGATAGCTATGTCTCAAAATAATAAGTTAGAAAAGAGAGATCATCCAAATATAGGAGTGTTGATCATTTGCCATGTTTCCATACACTTGCACATCTTGATCTACGAGTATGACATTTTCTCCTTGGATCCGGAATTTGACTTTACAATATATGCAAGGTAAGTTTGCTACATCTTTTTGATCCCTACCTATAGCTCCACATAAGCTTTAGAGATAGAATGAAAGAAGGCAAACTCTGATATGTGCCTTGATGAGGAATCATACACCTTATGAGCGACTCGAGAGTACCATTTGAGGAACACTAAGATTTCTTTTACAAAATCTTGCAAAACCTCCGATATGAAACTTGTCAAAGAATAAGAAAACTAGTGCTCAAGTCAAGTTGTTCTATCTCTCAACCTCCAAGACAAAGGATAAAGCTATAAGCCCCATGAAGGACTAAGGTAATATGGGTGAGTTTTTATGGCTAACTTTTCCATTCAAAAGAGAAGTATGATTGTTGTAGATTTAGTACTCTTGAAATATGAAGCATAGTAGCAACTCCTAATCCATCGAGCTAAGTTTCATTGTTTGCTCGGGATGAGCAAAGGTTAAGCTTAGGGGATCTTGTTGGCACCAATAATGATACACTTTTAGTTAACCAAAATGCTGCCAACAACCTCAGGATCAAGGATAAACAAACACATCATGAGCATACTTTATCAAATAACAAGTTCCACATGTCCATGGAGTGTTTGAATGCAGGAATGCAGAAATGGAGCAAAGGAGAGAGAGTGGGGCCCACATAGGGGGTCGACCGACCATCCTATGGGCCCACCAGCGCTCCTGCCTTGGCTAGGATCCAGGGGAAGCACTCTAGAGTGATTTCCAACCCTTGGATCACTCTGTGCTTTCTCTCAACGGTTCACAAACAAAGCACATGGATCCATGGGCCCACACCAAGGAGATAAACGTGACAACTACCCCGAACCAACATCCAACACCTATGACAAGTGGGACCAGTACCTGGAAGACAGAGGTGGGCCAGAGCCCCCAAGTGGGGGTCGACCGACCCCATCTGGGCCCACAAGGCCCCCACTTGGTCCCTGACCAGTGGGACCACATCCAGAAGGCCAGGGGATGGCCCACAGGACATAGGGGAGGGGTCGGCCGACCGCCCCCTAGGTCGGTTCACCCTCTGCCAACTGCCATACTCACTCCCACATGTTGGAAATCACAACCATCCATCCAAAGGCGGTTCAAGGTCAGTTGGATCCAAGGGTGGAGGATTGAAGCCCCCTGGATCGTTGATGTGGCGATGGAGTAGCCCCTACTCCACCTCCCACTACAAATAGAGGCTCATAGCCCCCTCTCTACACATGGTGAAGAAGCCTACAAGCTCTATTCCTTAGATTGTTCTAGTAGTTTAGTCTAGAGTGGGAGTTAGAGTCGAGTCGAGCTGCGCTTGAGATTTCCGGAGTTGTCTTCTGGAAAGTCTGGTATAGCTCTTGTATCTTTCCTTCTTTGTAAGACTTTATCTTTATCAATATATATATTTTCTCTCTACTTTACTTAGTATTTACTTTGAGCATTTCTATACTAGATATAGTGTTGCTATATGCTTTTGCTCTTTAATAGCCTTTACATCCATAGTCTGTGATCCTTATGGCCTTTCCCGTATGTGATCATTGCCTATCATAGGGTGCTTTGATTATAGATCGTAGTCAAAGTAATAAGTTGTGTGTAAGCGTGGTGCTTATACATCATCTTATCCTTGGTTACCGCTTGTTGCACGGATAGTTGTGGTAGCTAGCAAGAGAGTGACAGCCTTGTCTAGTCTTTGTATTCCACCACGTGTTTTTAGGCAAGTTCTTAAAAGGTAAGGCCCCCATAAGATGATGCCGCGGTCTGGTAGGAGTTTTGTCCTCCTACTGATCTATCCCCTCGCCTAGCATACTTGTATTGAGGAGGCAAACTATATTGTTTAGACTAGTTAATTGGCTAAGTATATTGAAGTAGAGTGAGTTGCTTAGGAGTCCCTTTACTCTCTTGTTGTCCTCCCACCTAGCTATTCTGTCTAGTTCGTTCTAAGTATCATTTACCTTGGTTTCTTCATTCATCAACCCTTCCCATCACATATAACGTTTACCCCCGATACTAGTTGGTACTAAGTTGAGGTGCTCTCTAGGATCTCTCTCTAACTATCATTTCTAGCCCAGCTTTCCCTTGGGAAAATATAAATTATGATACCTTGGAATACTCCTAGGTGAAGTGCTACAACGGTATAATCTGTGCGCTTGCGGATTTATCCAATAGTCATAAGAAATACCAACACTCATCTTGAACTTCTTCAAGATACACCTTCTGTCCACTTTTCTCTCTATTGAGAAACTCTTTCTCTAAGAAAACACCGTTCCGAGCAACAAACACTTTGCCCTCTTATCGGTTGTAGAAATGATAGCCTAAAGTTTCCTTTGGATATCCCACGAAAAAGCATTTGTCTGACTTGGGTGTTAGTTTATTTGACATAAGTCGTTTGACATAAACTTCACAACCCCAAATCTTTAGAAAAGACAAACTGGGGCTCTTACCAGTCCATATCTCATATGGTGTCTTAACTATGGACTTAGACGGTACCCTATTCAATGTGAAAGCGGCTGTTTCTAGAGCGTATCCCCAAAACGAGAGTGGTAGGTCTAACTGGCTCATCATAGATCGAATTATGTCCAACAAGGTCCGTTTATGCCCGGACATGCCGTTTCTCTGAGGCATTCCAGGTGGCGTAAGCTGTTGAACAATTCCACAACTCTTTAGATGATTGCTTAACTCGTGGCTCAAATATTCGCCTCCACGATCAGATCGCAAGGCTTTAATTTTCTTGCCACGTTGATTCTCTACTTCATTCTGAAATTCTTTGAACTTTCAAATGTCTTAGACTTATGTTTCATTAAGTAGATATATCCATATCTACTAAAATCACCAGTGAAGGTTATGAAGTATTGAAATCCGCCTCTAGCTATTGTACTCATTGGTCCACATACATCAGTATGTACAAGTTCTAACAAGTCTACCGCTCTCTCAGGAAAACCTGTGAAAGGCGACTTGGTCATCTTTCCCAACAAGCAAGCTTCACATGTCTCATATGATTCAAAATCAAACGATGTTAGAAGCCCATCAGAATGGAGCCTCTTCATGCGATTCTCACTTATATGACCTAAATGACAATGCCACATATAGGTAGGATTTAACTCATTAAGCCGAGGCCTTTTAGCATTAATATTACAGATAGGTGCATCATCAAGATTTAAAATAAACAACCCATTCACAATGAATGCAAAAGCCACAAACATGTCATTCTTTGAGATCACACAACCATTGTCTTTACTCACAATTGAATAACCATCCTTCATCAAGCATGAAGGTGATACAATGTTTTGACTTAAACTAGGAACAAAATAACAATTATTCAATTCCATAATAAATCCTGATGGGAGGTGAAGTTGCATCGTCCCAACGTTCAACGCAACAACTCTTGCATTGTTCCCCACACGAAAATCAACTTCTCCTCTTTTCACGCTTCTACTTCTTATCATTCCCTGCATCGTATTGCAAATATGAGCAACCGATCCGGTATCGAATACCCAAGAATTAATATAAGAATCAGCAAGAAAAATGTCTATAACATAAGCAACAAGTGTACAAGCAGCAGGAGTACCTTTACCACCGCCATCCTTCAAGGATTCCAAGTACAGCTTGCAGTTTCTTTTCTAGTGACCTACCCCTTTACAATGAAAGCATTTTGCTTCAGCAGCTGGTCCATTGGCCTTCGGTGCAGGAGGAGGGTTTGGCTTAGAGATCTCCTCTTTAACCTTCACCTTCTTCTTCTTCCAAGCCCTTCTTTTAAAGTTAGGCTTGTTTTGGACCGCCATCACATGGCTACTGCCAGCACCTTTCTTGATATCAGCTTCTGCTGTCTTAAGCATGCCGCACAATTCATTTAGGCCCTTCTCCACCCCATGCATATGGTAGTTCGAGATGAAGTTCCCATAGCTAGGCGGAAGAGACGCGAGTATGAAATCAGTGGCCAACTCTGGGCCCATTGGGAAGCCTAGCTTCTCCAATCTCTGAGTGTGACCAACCATCTTGATCATGTGTGGGCCAACTGCTGCGCCCTCTACAAGCTTGGTCTCGACAAAAGCTTTGGAAACATTGAACCTTTCAGTCCTAGCTTGAGTCTGGAACATATAATTAAACGCAACGATCATATCGTACGCTGCATGAGTATTGTCAAACTTCATCTGGAGATCTGGCTCCATGCAAGCGAGCATAAGGCAACCCACTTCAAGATCAGCATCACATTCTTTCTTGTAAGCAGTTTTCTCTGCAGTAGGTGCATTATTAGCAAGCTCATCTGGTATTGGGGTGTAACACCTCAGGTGTTTGCCACGAGTTAAACATTGATGGAGACCAAATATATTGGATCAATTGATAATCAACGACTATAGTTCATATATCGGGAATATATGATAAGGTATTGATTCTATGTGCCTCATCTCTATGTGAATCAGAGCCGAAAATGGCGAAACAGATGACCGAAGATCGTCGGGATGCCAGTTTTCGGTACCCGCAAGGTTTCCTTAGGGAATCAATATTTCACAAACCATTTGGAGTTTGACTGTGGTTCTCGAAGCAAATTGATCTATTCGACGAGATCTTTGCAACGGTATATTCAGAAGAACGTTTCAGTCAGCGGTTTGGAATTCGGGAAAAAGGAAACGCAAGACAGTGATAATTTCGTAACAAGTAAGAACTTTTGGAGTGGGGACACGAAGAATAAAAAGGGCAGCAGCCCCTGCTCCCTCTCTTCTCCCCCACGCCTCCTCCATCCCACTCTCTTTTTCTGCTGAGCAGAAACAGAGCTGCTGCTCTCTTCTTCCTCCTGCTCTCTCTCCCTCCCCTAGGGTTACAGCAAGAGCTCTTCCTCCTCCTCCTCCCCATGGCTGCTCCTCCTCCTAGCAGCCCCAGCCCTAGCTCGCCCTCTCCCTGCTCCTCCTCTCCCTGGCCGAGCTGCTGCCTGCCAGCCCTAGCTCTCCCCTGCCTAGCGCCCTGCAGGAGCTGCTGCAGCTCGCCCTCCCCATCGTCGCCCTGCTGCTGCAGCTGCTGGCCATGGTCAGGAAGGGCAGCGCCCTTGCCCCCTCCCTGGCTGCTGCTGCATGGTGAGGAAAGCAAGCAACCGGCCACCACCTCTCTGGCGACGACCTGCACCTCCCTGGCAACCACCCCGATGACCTCCCTCCTGCATCTCCATGGTTGAGGAACACAAGGACAGGAACACTGCATCCCCATCTCCTCTCCCCGTTTTTTCAGTTTTTCAGGTTCCTGCAACAGTATTAAAAAATTCATGGTAAATTAACGAAAAATCGCATGGATGTGTGGTAGGACATTTTGGAATCTTTGTGAAGTTATCTATGCAGTAGATCTATTGGTTGGTATGACTTGTTTTGATTTTATTGCAGTAAAAGTTGTATCATGCAGTTAGGGTTAGAAATGTGATTTGTGTGATTTATATATTTGTCACCGTTGAGGAGGGCTACAAAAATTGTGCAAAATTTATGGTGTATTTCTACTGCTATGAAAAGACTATGGTTGAAATTTCATGACTAGAGGTTGGATAGTTTGTGAGTTATGAAGTTAACAAATGTCATATTTATTGTTTTGGACTGCATGCATGATCTCTGAATATTAATATTTTTAATGATTAAAATGTTGTTTTCTGTTGGTATGGTGAATACCAAATTTGTAGGTGATGATATGATGGAGCTTGTGTTAATGTTTTATGGCCATATCTTTAGTAGTTTGAGAGATATGGATTTATCAAGTTGATGGTTGAAAACTGTCATTTTCTGGACAGACCTAGATGTTTGTGTTGTTTGACCAAGTTAATTTTGGAATCATGTTTTGAGCAGGTGGAAACATTTGTAGTGGTTTTCATAAGCTTTCTAGAATGTCCAAATTCATATTTTTAGGATGTCTGGAACTCGAGTTATGGCTGTTTCAAGAAGGGTCAGCAAATCTGTCCCCAGTTAGGACAGAGATGCATCCTTTGTCTTGTTAGTGTTTGTTAAGCTTTGAATCATATTAATATGGTTATAAGAAACTTGTAAATAGCTTGAGTACCTTTCCAAATAATCAAGAACCATATGTGTTGGGTAAGTAGAACTTCATTTATGCTTCTATGAACTTCAGCTTAGTTGTATGGTTTGTTTGTCTCACTCATGTGTGCATATGCAGTGGTTTCATATATAATTATTTTCATGATCTTATTGTTGTTTGCTGTGGTTGATGAGTATATGTTCTAAGATTTCTAAAATATTTAGAACCATCTTTATATCACATCTAGAACTTAAGTTATAGATAATTGAAGATGTATGTCAAATCTGTCCAAAGTATGGACAGAGATGCTCTCTTATGCTTGTTTAACCTTGTTAATTATAGAATCACCTTGTTATGATAATAAGCATGTTTTAGATAACTTACTAAGCTTTCTATTAATTTAAGATTCATGCTCTTTGGATATTCATAAATCAAGTTATGCATGTTTAGATGTAATGTGACAATTCTGTCCTAGTTAGAGCAGATATGAAACATTGGCTTGTTTGACTTGTTTATCCTTTTAATTAGCTTTTGGTGGTATTAACAATGTTGTAGATAATTTCATTACCTTTTCAGAAAGTCTGAGATCACCTCTTTTGGATAATTAAATCTCTGGTTATGATAAAAACAAGTAACCTATGTGCTGCTGCCTAGATTTCACCTTGCATGCTAAGTTGATTTCTCTAGTTTATGCTTGTTGGCTTGTACCTTCTTGTTAATCCTTGTATGATGAAGGCTTGCAATACCTTAGTTAAGTTAGTGAGCATGTGTCACCTAATATGCTTGTTATCCTCCTATGCCATGTTAGGGTAATACTTAATTAAATAACTCTATGCTTATCATGAATGTGGCTGTAACTCGATTGAGCTAATTTATACGTTTACTTGAGGTGATTGCTACCTTCCTATGATATGCATGTGTATTAATTAGTTCAAATATATTCATGTGCTTGTGTAGCTTGATTTAATCAATTGCTTGCTATCTTGGATGCTAGACTTGAGTGTTAGTAGTTAATAAATTGCCCTATCAGTGTGTATGTATATCTTGCATACTCTTGTGCTTGTCTTGCATAATATAGTACTTGTCTTTAATGCTTGTATATATGTCTTGTGGTTCTTCATCGCATTTATACACTTGCATCTTGCATCTCATTTAGGTACGCTAGGTACACTACGTGGAGATGTGATGGTTGGAGCCAAACCCGAAGACGGTGTTTGGTGGAGACAACCTAAAGGTGGTATTGATGGATGAATCCAGAAGACAAAAGGTACCGAGTACTGGTGTGGATCAGCAGAGCTCGTCAAGCGAGTGTCATCTAACCATCACTGACTTTGTGTCGGTTCCCAAGGCAAGCCTCGGAGCATTACATGCCTCCTCCCTCTCTTTTTAAAGTATTCACTTTCAATTCATAATATTGCTTGTGCATTAAGTCATAGGAGTTGAATGAAACCTTTGATGCATTACCTTCCTTGTCCACTAAAAAGAACCTTGTAGGCCCAGGATCGAAACAAATGCGTAGCCCTGCTTAGACCGGTAGAGTGGGTGGTCTACTATCCCCCACGATGATAGGTTGGTACTGGTCATGGTTGGCTATATTTGCTATCGTGGAAAATAACCATGGGGAAGTAATAAATCGAGACCGGGCGGACAAGGTGTATGTGAGCCACTTGACTTGGAGGTCTTGTGAGCGGGTTCTCTCCGCCTGTGTCGTTAGGCACTGGATCGTGGTTGGACATCTACCGATATTGAACGCCTGCCTCCTTCATAGCTGGCTGAATAACTCGTTTCGACCACGAAGCCTAACTATGTGGGTTCGGGCCGGTATCTCCCCCTACTTGGGTCATGAAGACGACGAGTGGCATACTAGACCGTGGGCAAGTATGACCTGAGCTACCTGGCTGGGACCGTGGGCAGGATCTACTTGAGCTACTTGGCTATCCGTGAGTCGCTACTCATGCCTATACATGGAGATCCGCGGGCTACCCGAGCGACAATGAAGGTGACCCGCATAAGTGTGCCGGTAGACATACTTGGGTGTGATTGAGGAATAAACCTCCAGCTGGATTGGAATTCAATTCGAATCGCGGTCCCTCCCCGTCAGTGAGAAACTTGAAAGATCTTCCTCCCACTGTAGAAACTTGAACCCTAATAAGTAACCAAAAGATGGTTATATGGTTTACATGCCAAACTGGATATGGTTACTATTGTGATGCTTTAATTAAGTGATTGCTCTAGATCAGGTGCAAATCTAGACCTGGTAAGCTTTACTAATCCTGATTCTAAAATCTTGACTAAAATCTTGAAAGATAGGACTCAAGTTAGTAATGCTCTTTTATGTAAAATTTATGCTATCCTGTCAACTCCACCATACGAGCCTTGCATATCCTTGGGAGTCTTTTATTTTATCTTCTATCGGGTAAGTCTAGCTGAGTACATTCGAGTACTCAGGGTTTATCCCACCCTGTTGCAGGTGAAGGGCTTCGTCCTGTTGAAGGAGTGGTTAACCACCGATGGGCTCGGTGATTTTGTAGTTACTTCTTATCTATATGTTGTTTTTGGAGGATGTCACCTTATGCTAGCAATGTATTTCAGCTTATGTTACTATAATCATTTCAAAGCTATGTTATTTTCAATAATCAATTTTGAACTCAGACTGGTATTATTATTTCTGAGCTTAATTGTAATATTATTTCCGCTGCAAAACTCTGTGTAAGTGATTGGTGTTTACTTAATCAAGCGATCTGGGATTTGTTTGTTCATTTACCGGGGTCCTTCGGGATACTCGGTGAACTACCGAACTGGTATAAGTGAGAGTATGTGCGTGTCAACGTGTTGAACGGGGACAATCATGCTTAATCTTATATTAGTTGGGCGGTTCCGTGACAGCTGGTATCAGAGCAAGATTAAGTATAATACTGTCATTTACATGGCTTTTAAAACAAGGTTTTGTTTTCAAAATGCTATTTTTGGACTAAAACTTTAGTTATAAGCTTTGTCAAAACTAATTTGAAAAACTATGCTAGCAACAACCTCCAGTTAAGCCCAACTTAGGATCATCAGGTGGCTTATTTAAGTACTGACTTGGGGGATTGCATCATATTTCTATTTACCTGTCCATACAGGTTGGAATAGTATGGGGGCCATTCACTTGAATGGTGTTGCATGGATCAATTTTGTCGCTACGCCTAAGGTAAGGTGAGTTGTGAGAGTATGATCGGATACACTGCCGATCTAGGGGAATGCTTATACGATGACTAGACCATAATCATGTTTTACACAAGATTGTGAGAAGCCATCCATGTGTGGGTGTTACCGTCTGTTGAGACGATGCCGTCATTAGGACGAAGGACTGGCTACAGGTGCTTCCTATTTATACTCGGGGGTGTACGTATGAGAGTACTGGATTTAATTTCAGCAATGCATGATAATCATACTGTTGGGATGGGCTGAAATGAAATCTTCTGCAGGTAAACTAACCACAGATACGTATGAACTAGTTAACGACTAGCTATATATCGAGAGTGCTTGTTATGCCACCGATATAGAACGTGATTGTCGCCTGACGCTGCCAATCTTGTGAGGACGAATAGGACGAACATGCAATATGCTTCTCTCACCCTTGCTTCTAATGACAAGTAATATGTGATCAAGGTGATGTGTTAGCTTTCTTGTTGAGAAACTAGAGAAGTGTGCCTTCATCCTTGTTGTTCGTATAGCCTTGCTAAAATGTGCTATGTGATGTCTCCTTGTTTGTGTTAAGAAATAATTTTGGATATACGAAATGTTTTAACAGGAGCTAGAGATATCCAAATTTAGTGAAACTAATTTGGTTAGCTATGTCTTGCAACACTCTACCTAAAGCAACTAAAAAAAACTTGTTGAATATTGTGTTGTATGTTGCATGGTCGCTCTATGTTAGAGTGCTTTCCCGAGTGAGATTGTAAAAGCTTGCTGTGTAAGAATGTTTTGCATATAGTACCTTTTATCCTCGATGTGTGTTCTCTAACTTTGAAAATTTTGAACTTGAACTTAACATGCTCAATGATACATGGTTTAGTTTTTGGCTAAGCTTTGCCATACCATGCTCTAGCCAATACTAGTTAAACCTGCTATGTAAGTGTCTTGCTAGATTGTTGTGTTTTAACCTATGTCAACATTTAATCTCATGCGAAAGTAAATGTGAGAGCTATATGTATTATGTAGGTGTAAAATAAATTGTCATAGCTTTCTAGTAACATGCTTGCTAAGGTTTAGTTAGATTGGTACACCTGTTTAGAATCATGAGCTTTTATATTGAACTTAAGTGTATGTTTAACCTGCTGTAATTATATAGAAGTTTACTATGCACCATAAAGTGTAGTTATCAATTTTATCTTGCTAAATGAGTAAATTGATAAGTACATGTCAACTAGTGTAAAGCTGATCAATAACCCTTCTAGCATGTTTAGGATGTATCCTACTATCATCATTTAAGTAGAAGTGCATGTTTCTATTTAAATGCAGTCCGTCCATCCTTTTCATGTTATCTCTACTACATATAATGCACCAAAAAAACATTCCTAAAGCCACACAACAAAATAACCCCCACATAACCCCCACAGTCATTATCTCTCCTAAACTTTACTAAGTACACCTAGGTTAATGCACCTAATACCCTGCCAATCTTTAAAATGAAGGGACGAGATTCACTCTAATCTATAATCTCTCTTACTCACTCAGATCCAACGGATGATATGGCTGGGATCAATCCTCATCATCATCACTCACTCGCATCCACCACGCGTGCGCGAGGCCTGATTGCGCGCGACTCTCCCCCTCCCCCGACGCCGCACTCCTCGATCTCTCCCCCGATGCCGCACTCCTCGGTCTCTCCCCACGCACGACAACCAGGGCGCGACTCCTCGATCTCTCCTCTCTCCCGCACAGACGTCGCGACTCCTCGATCCCTTCCCTACGGATGAATAAGCAGGCCACGAGTGACTCCTCTCCCCCACGCACCGACGGCCACCAGGTCACGTGCAGCCAGGACGACCGCCTTGCCTGATCTTGGCTGCCCGTGGCGGGCCGGGGTAGCAGGCGACGGGTTCCAAGGGAGCAGGAACGAGGTGGACAGAGGGCGCGATGGAGAGATGGCGGGCGGCCAGCCGGTGCCTGCACCCGGGCCCCTAGCTCCCTGGGCCGATGGCTTGGATCCGGCTGAACTGCAATGCCAATATCGAACCAGCCATGGCAGCGTACCACGACTCCGCTGAGTTCGTGCGCCGTGAACCCCGACCCGGCGCGGCGTACGCCAACAGGCCGCCGCCGGCAGCTCGCGCAGCGGACGCGCACGCGCCCACCAGCCACCACGTAGGTCGAGCCTCCACGCGCCACACACCGTCGCCATTCGGCGAAGGCCGCCAGCCACGCGCAGGCCGAGCCACCAGCGCCACCATCCCGCGTAGGCCGGCGCCACCATTCCGCACAGGATGCCTCTGGCAGCACCCCGTGCCGACCGCCGCGGCCAGCACCCGCGCCTGCCCGCCAACTCCCACCCGCCCACGCTGCCAGTACGCAGGGCAATCACGCGCAGCGCACGGGCCACCCCTGCGCCGCGGCCAGCACGCGCAGCGACACCCGCGCGGCCTGCACGCGCCGCGAGCCAGCGACCCCGCACGGACAGCACGCGCCGCCAGCACCTGTCCTGCCCCTATGCTGCCCTCCGTGAAGGCGTTCGATTTAGGCACAGGAAGAGTCGAAGCACACGCGGTGAAGCTCCTACCGCCGGAGCAGGTGCAAGGTGGGTAGGCAAGGGACCTGCGCTGCCACCGTCGACGTCGTTGCCACTCCCAGGTCTGCTCATATATGTTTTCATTTAGTTGCTGACTCAATGCAAACAATTGAGGAATTAAAGGATTGCTGAACACATGTGTTCTGTTGCTTTTAGTCAATTTTCTCATTCCAATTGAAAAAGGCAAGGTTGCAGTGCAGTGGAGGTTGAAGAAGCAGCAGGATGAACCGCTGGGTGGAATCCAGTCAGGTGGGTACTTTATCGATTTAGTTTTTTTTACCATCATTTGTTATTTATTTTGGTCTATATATTTCCAATGTTTTGCCACTCTTTTAGCTTAACTATTGAGAAGGCCGCCATGATCACTGACACAGTGATTGGGGAGTTTCTTAAGGTACTTATCAAGTTTTCAAACCTGCTTGGTAATTTTTAGGCGTGTCTAATTGGTTGTTGCAATCATCATCTGTTGCCATATGTCTCTTTTAAAAATCTAGGAGCTGAAGATTAAACCTGTACCTGTTGTGTCTGCATTGATTTTGGGAGGGCCAAAAGGGTGCACATACAAGGCTCTTCTGGTGCATAGTCATATTTTTTTCTCTTGCTGAAGATCAAACCTGTACCTGTTGTGCTAAAGTTTTTTTTGTTGATGGCAGATGATCGACAGAAGGTGTGAAGGGAAACGAAGTCTGGTATGACCTCCTAGAAGTATTAGTTGAATTTTGTTTTACAAATTGAAGAATTACAGGCTTACAACCATAGCTTTGTGCATTAGATTTTGGTTTTACTCATTTTGAAGATTTTTGGACATGGTTGATCTGTGCACCTCTGAGGCAGCTCTGATCTATTACATACTTAATGATTCCTGAAGGCTAGATCCTAAGGCTTCTAGAACCGCTGAAACATTAGTATTGCATATATTATTATTTGAAAAAATGGCTTAGTAGATACATATATGTAATCTATTAAATAGAATGCCATATCTGTACATCCCAGTAAAAAAATGGTTGATATGTATTCTATTGCCATCTCTACTAATATGCAGGGCTGAAATAATCAAGGTTTTTCGGGTTGCCCTTTCTTGTGTTGCTACTGAATTATGTCTTCACTGAATAAGTTAACAAGTTATCTCATGATACCTTTAATGATATGCATGACTTATTTTGTGATGTTTGCATTGTCCAATGTATTTTCGGCTCTAAACAAGAATGAGCACTGAATTCCCTATAGAGAGAGTAAACTGACCCACATACTTCGAGAATCTCTAGGAGGCAGTAGCCGTGCTGTGATGATAGCTTGCCTGGGGATTTTTCTCAATCTTTTTTTATTATGGATGTCTCATATTGTAGAACTTGGCTAATTGTTTTTTGTTGTTTCAGAATCTTGCAGAATACCAGAATACCAGGAGTCAGCCAACACAGTAAGTCTGGCTGCTCGTTCATGTTTTGTTTTAAAAAAACTATCACCTTTTATCATGAATCACAGATGCCTAACTATTGCAATATAGTGCCACTTCCATACACAAGACAATGTCGTGGCTTCCTCCATCAAACTGATGGGTTTGCTATATGGGAGAATTAGGAATCAGACCCTGAAAACAAAACTGTTTAGGAATCAGGACGTTTTTGTTTCGAATTTGGGAAATCTAGCCCCAAAACAAAAATTCCTTAGGAATCTAGCCTTCCGTCAGTTTGGAGGCCTAACGGTGTTAACTTTAGGGGTACAATGACTATTTTACCCCCGATACAAAAAAATACAAGAGACAAGAGGTTTTCTCTCTTCTGTTTAGACCAAGCAAATTCTAATGCTTGAACTCAATCAGAGTAAAACTGTTGTGATGATATCATTTATTGATTTACTGTATTCCAACTTTTTAGTTAGTGTGCATCACATACATGTTTGGAAACTTTGGATATTGTGTAAGTCTTATATAACTCAACTTCGGGCTTTCACAACTTCTAATTTGCTTTTTTAACCATGGTGCTTGCTAACAACTTCCTAATATAGTAGTTATTAATCTAAAAGGATTCATCACTTCAATCTGAAGGTATTTTCAACTTGAAGGACAGCCAAATGGGATTCTACATTGCTTTCACTGTATTGTACAGGTTCTATGACATTGTTCTTGGCAAGTGCTAGAGCAGGTACATTTTTATTTTATTTTATTTTGTTAAAGTTATCATGTAGTTCCCCCATTGCCACTGCCGGAATTGAGATTTCCTTTCCTTTCTCACTATGGAAAAAAGGTTGTGCTCTTTATCGTGGTTGAACTGTTAGCACCTAACTATACTATGGATCAATTTGAATGCTTGTTCCGCATAAACAAATGTTTGGAATAGTTGCCTAGATGTTTCAGATGAATTGTATATTTTGTTAACTACAACTTCATATCAGGCTGGCTGCCCGCATTGACCTGGCCCACAGGCCGGCACCTGACGGTGGCACGGGTGGGAGTGAAGGAGTCCATTGGGCGGCAACTGCGCAGGCGGGAGTGGAGGAATCCATTGGGTGGCGGCGGCGGTGGGCGGTTGCAGGAGTTTGAGTGGGATTTGGTGGCCGGGGTGCTGATGGGTTCATGGTTCAACATTTAACCTTGTGCAACATTTATCTTAACATATGACCTTTAAGAATTGCCAATATTTTCTTTTATATAATTATTCCATTGTATTTTATATACCATGACCATGATTCTAATTATATATTTGGTTGTATGGCATTTAGTGGACTTTTAATGTAATTGTTCAAAAAGGAAAATATCAGAATGTAATTTGAGAGAGTATGGGTTTGTGAAATACATTATGTGGGGAGGCATAACATTCTTCTTTTTGTTTTTGACGATATTTAAATCAATGTCACTAAAAAGGATTTCCCAAATCATATGCCTGGTTTGCATTGTGATGCGTTGAGCTGTAATGGCAAATCTTTTATGCAGGGTAACCATCTTTTGGTTGTATATATTTTAGCTCTAATTTACAAATATCCGAATCTTTTATGCAGGGTAACCATCTTTTGGTTGTATATATTTTAGCTCTAATTTACAAATATCCGAATGTTGCCGTAGCGTTAGCACGGGCATTATACTAGTCCATGTAGTAGATGCACTAAGCTTGTTATGTTCATATATTTTTGCTGATGTATAGCCTGTAGATGTAAACATATTGCCATGTGATGCATGACTAAAAACAAGTTTGCTAGATCTAAGTTAAAACTTGTTCCCTCTACTAATGCAAAGATGTGCATCTACATGGTAAAAGAAATTAGGTGTTAGAGCATAAAACGTCTTACCAACATGTTTTGCATGTGTATGTATTGTCGTGTTGGTATAACCGAATGTTTGTTATGTATGAAGTTTTGGTGCTTGGTAAGCATGCTTAAGCTAGTGTGATTAATTTCCCCATGCTTGCTTAAGATCATGATGTATGTGTGTAGTCATGTTGTTACCTAGTTGGTACCATAGTTATCACCTCTTGTGTCCTCGGTGAGCATTTGTCACACCCGGTTTTAAGAACAAAACCAGATTTATACCATATGTGAGCCTAGGAAGTCAAATCTCACATATAGCCACAAATTAAGGAAATATCAAAAGACAATACTTAAATACATAACATATAAGGTCAAAGGATAACCTCAACACAGCGAACAGCGGGAAGACAACTCTGAACTTCAGGTGAAGACTCCAACTTCACAGGGACAACTGACTGGTTGATCACAAGCCTAACTCCTTTAACTCTTGCTCTTTGCAATCTGGTATGGTTTATAAGGCAAGGGTGAGCACTTAAAGTACTCAGCAAGAATAACACAGGGTTATGAAGCTCAAAGGCTGACACTGTCTGAACTGCGATTGCTTTTAGCTTGGTCAAGTTTTACCAACACTTTGCTTTAGTTATGCATACCCAGTTGATAAACCACATGATAAGATTAATAAACAACATTAACAATTAAACAATATGATTATCTACACTGTGAGTTTTCCAGGCCGCTCATGACCGTGAGCACGGCTATCATGATAGATTTACACTCTGCAGAGGTTACACACTTTACCCACAAGCCGTGTTGCCCTTTCGCCCGAGGTGATCAACCTCTTAACCCACTTCCAAGGAAGGTCGGCAGGGTACACTATGAAGTCTTTCAAAAGTCCTTTCTAGCATGTAGCGGACCCTACGGACCCAATGTAAAGGGGTATATAGGACACCCTGATGGTACCACCCGTAGCGGTCCCCACACAAGCTATACCCCATAATCAGCTCGGCAAAGGTGCCTTTCACGAACCACAAGCATGCTAGTCCAAACTTCATACTTAACTAAAGCCAGAGCCATATAGCACGCGTGGTTGCATTTAAGTCCCAGCTTTTGCCCTACAGTGGGGTCCTATTCCATGTTGCTATAAAAGCCAGTTTTAATCAACGTTGCATATATCCATTAGTCAATATTCAATTCAAGATTCTTCATGTTCAGCATAGCAAAACTACCCATATGCATAGTAACCCATTGGTGACAAGGTAAAAGGCATCAAGCTATGGTAAAGATCTAAATAGGAATCAAATTAGACACATGCAATCATGACTAGGTGAATTAAGGTGAATAGGTAACAAGGATGATCCCATGTTAAACTTGCCTTAAGCTCTTAGATACTTTCTTCACTTGAGTCTCGATCTTCTGATGACTTCTTGATCTCCACGTAAATCTCACTGATTGGACAAGATCATAAACACCACACAAGCATCTGAACAATCATACAAAGCATACAATATATCTACTTTAGAACAATACACCAATCAATGAAAAAGGTTTAAAATAAATCTACGTATTGCTATGATCACGCAGACGCGAGAATCAAGCTAATCGGATCTATAGCGGAAGAGAAACGGTTACCGGGAGATTACCTTTTAAAAGAGAATTAGACTTCATTTATTTTATTTATATAAAAATCATATATTGGATACTTCAGAGAAATACCCAAATTAAATTAATTCACATATATTTTCTTGGAAAAACAAGATTAAACTAAATATATTTTATTTAGGAAAAACCGAAGTGAAACCCTAATTGATTTTAATTGGAAAACCATTGATTATATAGATTAATCAATTATCATTTTATTTCATAGAATAAAACATTTTAAACACTTCTGCTAACAGATGGATCTTATCGTTACGAAACCAACGCAACTCGAACGGGACAAAACGGATCTAAAACATAGGAGATATGAAATTAACATGATTTTCTATACAAGATTAATTAATTAAAAAGGATTAATCTAGACTTTATTTTAAAAAGTGTTTAACATAGATGAAAACTATACCATTGGATAGATTATGAAACTACGAATCTAACGCAACTTGAACGGATCGATTTGGATTAAAAACGAGCAAGTTATAAGCATTTAAAGATTAGTGGCAAATCTGTAAATATAGATTTTCTTTTTATTTTGAATAAAAACAGATCCGAAAAGGAGTACGCTTTCCAGAGGGGAAAACTTAAAGATGAACGGCGCCATAGGATTGTGGGTTGAGAGCCCAAGAACTTGAGGGCTCTTTAGCAAAACTGCCACACGAAGGGGTATCGGCTCCTCTGACCCATTGGATCTGAAGTTGATGGCTCAGATTAGATGAAGGGGGAAAAACAGGCGGTGCTCCACCGGAGCAGAGGCGGAGGGCGGCGGCGCCATGGCCGGCCGAGCCCGAAGCTCGCCGGCGTGAGCCGATCTGACGCTACGGTGCTCGGTTTTTCGAACCGCGAGCACCGGGAGAGAGAGGATGCAAAGGCGAACTCACCTACGGCAACGGCGAGGTTCGCGGATGGATCTGGACGGCCGGCGACGACGAACAGCAGCGGCGGCTTCCCTGTGCACGGCGACAAGGTCAACCGGTGGACAAAAGGATGGAATAGAGAGGGGAAAGGTGTTCTGCGGGCTTGCAAAGCCGAAACGGAGCTCGGGGAGCTTATGGTGGCCGGAGATGCGCGGAACGGCGAAGGAGCTCTGCTCGGCGGCGGAGTTCCGCTCGGTGGTGGCCGCGGTGCTGCTGCGGCGGCTTGCGAGGCGAGGCGAGGTGATGGGGTGATGCGGCGCGGGGCGGCGCTACTTATAGCGGGCCGAGGGGGGAGAGTCCCACGCGGATACGCGCGGAAACCGCGTGGGAGGCGGTTGCGAACGCGGCGCGACGCGGCGCATGGCAGAGTCTGCTACAGACACGGATGGAGGAAGGAGACGCGGCTGACATGCGGGTCTGCGACGTCAGGGAGAGAGGAGGGAGGGCGGTGGCCAAGCGGGAGCTGGGCTAGCTCGGCCATTTGGCCCAACAGCGAAGGAGGAGGGGGCGGGCTGGACTGGGCCGAGGCCGAAAGGAGAGGAGGGGAGGCTCTGCGGGCTGGGTCGACAAGCCAAAACCATAGGAAGGGAGGGATTAGAGAGAGAGCGTTTCTTTTATTTTTATTTTTATTTTCTTTTCTTTTTGCTTTTCAAATTGATTTTCAAAAAGGGTTTTGAAATCTTTTCTTTGAGTTTTATAAATTCAAGCAACACAAGAAAATGCAGAGGCATGCTATGCACAAACAAGTTAAACCCTAACATGTGATATTAGTTTTATTTATTTTATTTAATTCTATGATCACAAAATTGCTTGAAATAAATCAAATTAAATTTAAATTCAAGTCTAATTTCTATTTCAAATTTTAGGGTGTTACAACATTCAAGTGTCGAATAGCTTTCTCTGGATCAGCTCTCAAGTTACATAATCTCATGGCTATCATCTCCAATCAAGTCCTCTCTCTTAGAAGCCACAACGGGTAGACGTAGTTGTTAGCCTTTGAATGGTTGGGTAACTATGCTTTGGTTTGTCTTTTGAACTAAAGCTTAGTTTCTTTGAATGCTTGCTTATGGTGTGAATGTTGTGCTCTTGTGTGTGACGTCCCTAACCAAAAACCCTTATCAGACCTCTCTGTTCCTTATCTTTTGGATGATTTCATGCAACATCTATCTTTATCCACGTGGTTTTTGGAACCTTTGTCTCACAAGATCATATCGTGCTTTATCGACTGAGTCCCTAATGAGTGTATCGACTCTGTCCCTTGAGTCTTTCTTGTTGTCTCTAACTTTATCGAACTCTTTGGATAATTGATCTATTCGGATCTCATGCCGCTCCTTAACAATATCAGATCTCATGCTAATCTATATTTGGTAATCTCTTTGATAAGGACAAGTTGTACGTGGAATTAAATCAATAATCTTCCACTCATCCTCGTGTGCACTTGAAAATCCTTGTTGCTCATGTGCCTTGTCATTACCTTGGAACAACCTTTATTGACTCCTAACCTTGTGACTACCTTTGCTTGCTATCCTTGGTTTGCGTGGTGCTTGTTCATACCAACCACGTTGTGTCACTGGAAATTTCTCATTTGGTGTACACTTGGTAATGGTGTTACGATTAGCACTCTACGATGTCGCGACGAAACCAAGGGCATCCTGTGGACTGGCCGCCACATGGTTGTGCTGCTCAGTACGTGTTGGTATCGAGGTTGCTAGTCATAATCCATTGCAGAAGTTACACTAGTGTGATATCTTCTCGTGTGTTCTTCCTTGGCTATCTCCCTCGTCTTCTCAGAAGATCTCTACATCGGACCAAATGCAACAGAGGTTCTTTCTGAAGATGCAAATGGAATTTGTTATGAATATGCCAAGAGGGTTGAAGAACAAGTCACAGATATAAACATTAAGAGACTACAAGAAGTGGCTTACAAAGGATGATGCTTGACCATGTCGTTAAGTGAGGTTATACATATGTTGGATAACACTTATATCCTCCTTGTTGGATAAAAAAGGACACACGGTACTTAAAGTTGGATAAGTGTCAGTTGGACCAGTTTTTCCTAAGAAATATCATGTGCTAGAATAAGTTATCTAGTGCTTATGATATTTTTGGATCCAAGTTCTCAATCTTTGTGCAAGATGATCATACAATCAGAACCCACCAGCTCCGATGGAATCCCTTGTCTGGTAATGTTGATGGTGTTGGTCAGGATATAGTTGTTTGTGCTGAAGTCACCTGCTATAAGAGTTGAAGCTTTGGAGCTTTTTAGCATTGAGAGACAACTTATTAGTTACAAATGAGAATGTTAATATCCAATGAATTAACAACTCCCTGGTAGCTATGAAGGCTATGTCTTATAGAACAATGTTACACAAAGAAGCAACATTGTTGGTCAGCAATACAAGCGTTGTTGTTTCCTCTGGACCATATGTTGTCTATCAAGTCAATTCTATCATGGACAATCACACAAATGTTACAAGTTGTTGTATCAGCTAAGTCAAAAGCCAGTGGAAAGTATGTTCCCAGTATCAGTCAGCATACTTATGTGTCAAGTGCTGCAAGAAGAGAAAGTACTCATGACTCTTTAGTATGAAGACTTGAGCATATCCACAATTGGTACCTTGCCCCTACAACAATGTTCCTCCATTTGGACTATGCTTGGTGCCCTACAAAACACCTCCCAAGTGCAGTTCTGGTGCATCATCATGTTGTGCATGAGTCAACGGTTATAGGTGTTTTCTAGGAAACATGTAAGGGAATATCTTATCCTTTCCCTTAACAAAGAGATGCTACCACAATATGAAGAGTTAAGCAGTGCAGAATACACCACAACATGTGAAGCAAGAAAAGAAAGATGAGAAGTCTATGCAGATTTCAGGATGCTACACATGTTATCTTTAAGCTATTGATTAGAGGCTTAAACATGGTTAGCTTGTCAAAACTCTATAAGCTCTTTTCTCGCTTAGGATACTTCAATGTCTTAAGTGGGTTGAGACTTAGATGAGTAAAGCTTCATTTATGATAGATGTCTTGCCAGTTGGTTGCTACCATTTCGGTATAGAACAACTTTGGAAGGTGTTTGTTGGGATTGTTGAACAGTGTTGTTGGAACTAAATTTTGGTCAGTAGTCAAAGGACTCTTGGACTGATGTACCCACCAAAATTTATAGAAGATCTTGACTGATCAGACATCATTGCTATGAGGAAGCAACGATAGGGTACCACAGGGTACACAGGGTCTTATAGAGAGCACTCAAAGGATTTAACCAAAGTCACACATTGACCATGGTGCTAAACCTGTCATACTGCAACACATCCTTGTAAAAGGAGGGAGAACAATAGTCAATAGAGAAATTGCAGATTCTCTATATCCTGGTTCTGAGTTCACAACTCTAGAGATTTCTCCTTCCAAAGCTGTTCAAGAGTCAATGTGTGACTTTGGTTAAATCCTTTGAGTGCTCTCTATAAGACCCTGTGTACCCTGTGGTACCCTATCGTTGCTTCCTCATAGCAATGATGTCTGATCAGTCAATATCTTCTATAAATCAACCGTTGCTTCTACGAGATTAAAACAATTTGGAAAGTGTCAAACAACAGATTTTGGAAGTTGTTCATTGACATGAGAAAGGAAGATTCAACGTCAGAAGTAGTCCAACAAGACCGGTGTTCTACAGTACCATGTAACCCGACTTATAGTACCACTGCATCATGTAGGGAAGTAATCCTCCTACTTGATGTAGGTTGTTCTTCAATTTGGTGAAGGTTTGCAACTTTTGTTGTCCTCAAAGCCTCGTTAGTATCCTTCTCGATAATGGATTCCAATGCTAACTTGTCTTCGTACTCTCTATGTGTTTTTATCCAAGAGGTTGCATCTTTTGGAACCCAGATAATTGTTGCCATTTGGATGTGACGATTCCCTTAAAGGATGACCAACAGAATTGCTGAGTTAACAGAGTCTATAACATCCACTGCTACTCTCCCAATAGATGCAGATAATACAGTGTTGTTATCCGAAAAAGAGAACTGCACACATGGAACATTATGTAGCTTTCCATCAGTTTACCTCTGAGGAAAAATTGGAAAAATGCAACTAACATGGATAATGTTGGTTAGCTAATCGGTTCCTCATCATCTCAAAGGATGTTTACTTGGTTAATCACCTCGTTCATAGGAAAAGTGGTACTCAAGCCGCTTGGTAGAGGACTGCCCTGTGAACTTTGCGGATAAGGTTTAACCTTCAGAAGCTGCAGTTCAGCACAAATGTCATGAAGTATGTGGTAGTGTTCGTAAGAAGAGATACTGTGAGAGATTGTTATGCTCTGAACCATTTATGGTATCTCGAGAATAAAGTATTGTACTATCTTGGATTCCTCCCAAAGTAACAATGCTTCATGGAAGTCAATGAAGGAAATTATTCAAACAAAAATTTCCTAAGAACAATAAGTATCAGGAACTCTGATGCTCGAAGCTGAGTTGCCAATGCTCTAGCTTATGTTGGAAAACAGATAACGTGCTTCTCTCCCTTGAAAGTTCTTCGTTCCGAATCTCGGGACGAGATTCTTGTTAAGGGGGGAAGGCTGTAACACCTCATGTGTTTGCCACGAGTTAAACTTTGACGGAGCCCAAACATATTGGATCAGTTGATAATCAGAGACTATAGTTCATATATCGGGAATATATGATAAGGTATTGATTCTATGTGCCTCATCTCTATTTCCATCTATATGAACCATTGGAAAAGTTTTGTAAACTTTGGAATCAAAAGCCACCCGGAATAAGGATTCATATAATTATCGGATTTCTCTTGTGAAGTGAAAATAATTATATGAGTCAACTGGGTCTCACGACCTTGTCCAAAAGACTCCGGTTGAACTCTACAACAAAAGTCGTGAAAGGTTCGGGTGGACCGGAAGTGGAGACAATGCCCGGAAATTATTGGAACCCCCGTCCGAGATTAATCGACGATGTTTTTTACCATCGTTGACCGACAATTTGGAGATCTCGCATGTCGACGCGCATTGAACGAAAGTTGTAGATCGGATCAAGACGGACAAACTTTGTTCAAACATCGAGACCTGAATCAGAGCCGAAAATGGTGAAACAGATGACCGAAGATCGTCGGGATGCCAGTTTTCGGTACCCGCAAGGTTTCCTTAGGGAATCAATATTTCGCAAGCCATTTGGAGTTTGACTGTGGTTCTCGAAGCAAATTGATCTATTCGACGAGATCTTTGCAACGGTATATTCGAAAGAATGTTTCAGTTAGCGGTTTGGAATTCGGGAAAAAGGAAACGCAAGACAGTGGCAATTTCGTAACAAGTGGGAACTTTTGGAGTGGGGACACGAAGAATAAAAAGGGCAGCAGCCCCTGCTCCCTCTCTTCTCCCCCACGCCTCCTCCATCCCACTCTCTTTTTCTGCTGAGCAGCAAGCTGCTGCTCTCTTCTTCCTCCTGCTCTCTCTCCCTCCCCTAGGGTTACAGCAAGAGCTCCTCCTCCTCCTCCCCATGGCTGCTCCTCCTCCCAGCAGCCCCAGCCCTAGCTCGCCCTCTCCCTGCTCCTCCTCTCCCTGGCCGAGCTGCTGCCTACCAGCCCTAGCTCTCCCCTGCCTAGCGCCCTGCAGGAGCTGCTGCAGCTCGCCCGCCCCCTCGTCGTCCCTGCTGCTGCAGCTGCTGGCCATGGCCAGGAAGGGCAGCGCCCTTGCCCCCTCCCTGGCTGCTGCTGCTTGGTGAGGAAAGCAAGCAGCCGGCCACCACCTCTTTGGGGACGACCTGCACCTCCCTGGCAACCACCCTGATGGCCTCCCTCCTGCATCTCCATGGTTGAGGAACACAAGGACAGGAACCCTGCATCCCCATCTCCTCTCCCCGTTTTTTTAGTTTTTCAAGTTCCTGCAACAGTGTTCAAAAATTCATGGTAAATCGACGAAAAATCGCATGGATGTGTGGTAGGACATTTTGGAATCCTTGTGAAGTTATCTATGCAGTAGATCTATTGGTTGGAATGACTTGTGTTGATTTTATTGTGGTAAAAGTTGTATCATGCAGTTAGGGTTAGAAATGTGATTTGTGTGATTTATATATTTGTCACCGTTGAGGAGTGCTCCAAAAATTGTGCAAAATTTATGGTGTATTTCTACTGCTATGAAAAGACTATGGTTGAAATTTCATGACTAGAGGTTGGATAGTTGTGAGTTATGAAGTTAACAAATGTCATATTTATTGTTTTGGACTGCATGCATGATCTCTGAATATTAATATTTTTTTTGATTAAAATGTTGTTTTCTGTTGGTATGATGAATACTAAAGTTGTAGGTGATGATATGATGGAGCTTGTGTTAAAGTTTCATGGCCATATCTTTAGTAGTTTGAGAGATATGGATTTATCAAGTTGATGGTTGAAAACTGTCATTTTCTAGACAGACCTAGATGTTTGTGTTGTCCAAGTTAATTTTGGAATCATGTGTTGAGAAGGTGGAAACATTTGTAGTGGTTTTCATAAGCTTTCTATAATGTCCAAATTCATATTTTTAAGATGTCTAGAACTCGAGTTATGGCTGTTTCAAAAAGGGTCAACAAATCTGTCCCCAGTTAGGACAGAGATGCATCCTTTGTCTTGTTAGTGTTTGTTAAGCTTTGAATCCTGCTAATATGGTTATAAGAAACATGTAAATAGCTTGAGTACCTTTCCAATGAATTAAGAACCATATGTGTTGGGTAAGTAGAACTTCATTTATGCTTCTATGAACTTCAGCTTAGTTGTATGGTTTGTTTGTCTCACTCATGTGTGGGCTGCACATGTAGTGTTTCATATATAATTATTTTCATGATCTTATTGTTGTTTGCTGTGGTTGATGAGTATATGTTCTAAGATTTCTAAAATATCTAGAACCATCTTTATATCACATCTAGAACTTAAGTTATAGATAATTGAAGATGTATGTCAAATCTGTCCAAAGTATAGACAGAGATGCTCTCTTATGCTTGTTTAACCTTGTTAATTATAGAATCACCTTGTTATGATAATAAGCATGTTTTAGATAACTTACTAAGCTTTCTATTAAGTTAAGATTCATTCTCTTTGGATATTCGTAAATCAAGTTATGCATGTTTAGATGTAATGTGACAATTCTGTCCTAGTTAGAGCAGATCTGAAACATTGGCTTGTTTGACTTATTTATCCTTTTAATTAGCTTTTGGTGGTATTAACAATATTGTAGATAATTTCATTACCTTTCCAGAAAGTCTGAGATTACCTCTTTTGGATAATTAAATCTCTGGTTATGATAAAAACAAGTAACCTATGTGGTGCTGCCTAGATTTCACCTTGCATGCTAAGTTAATTTCTCTAGTTTATGCTTGTTGGCTTGAACCTTCTTGTTAATACTTGTATGATGAAGGCTTGCAATACCTTAGTTAAGTTAGTGAGCATGTGTCACCTAATATGCTTATTATTCTCCGATGCCATGTTAGAGTAATACTTAATTAAATAACTCTATGCTTATCATGAATGTGGCTGTAACTCGATTGAGCTAATTAATACGTTTACTTGAGGTGATTGCTACCTTCCTATGATATGCCTGTGTATTAATTAGTTCAAATATATTCATGTTCTTGTGTAGCTTGATTTAATCAATTGCTTGCTATCTTGGATGCTAGACTTGAGTGTTAGTAGTTAATAAATTGCCCTATCAGTGTGTATGTATATCTTGCATACTCTTGTGCTTGTCTTGCATAATATAGTACATGTCTTTAATGCTTGTATATATGTCTTGTGTTGCTTCATCGCATTCATACACTTGCATCTTGCATCTCATTTAGGTACGCTAGGTACACTACGTGGAGATGTGATGGTTGGAGCCAAACCCGAAGACGGTGTTTGGTGGAGACAACCTAAAGGTGGTATTGATGGATGAATCCAGAAGACAAAAGGGACCGAGTACGGGTGTGGATCAGCAGAGCTCGTCAAGTGAGTGTCATCTAACCATCACTGACTTTGTGTCGGTTCCCAAGGCAAGCCCCGGAGCATTACAAGCCTCCTCCCTCTCTTTTTAAAGTATTCACTTTCAATTCACAATATTGCTTGTGCATTAAGTCATAGGAGTTGAATGAAACCTTTGATGCATTACCTTCCTTGTCCACTAAAAAGAACCTTGTAGGCCCAGGATCGAAACAAATGCGTAGCCCTGCTTAGACCGGTAGAGTGGGTGGCCTACTATCCCCCACGATGATAGGTTTGTACTGGTCACGGTTGGCTATATTTGCTATCGTGGAAAATAACCATGTGGAAGTAATAAATCGAGACCGGGAGGACAAGGTGTATGTGAGCCACTTGACTTGGAGGTCTTGTGAGCGGGTTCTCTCCGCCTGTGTCGTTAGGCACTGGATCGTGGTTGGACATCTACCGATATTGAACGCCTGCCTCCTTCATAGCTGGCTGAATAACTCGTTTCGACCACGAAGCCTAACTATGTGGGTTCGGGCCGGTATCTCCCCCTACTTGGGTCATGAAGACGACGAGTGGCATACTAGACCGTGGGCAAGTATGACCTGAGCTACCTGGCTGGGACCGTGGGCAGGATCTACTTGAGCTACTTGGCTATCCGTGAGTCGCTACTCATGCCTATACATGGAGATCCGCGGGCTACCCGAGCGACAATGAAGGTGACCCGCATAAGTGTGCCGACAGGCATACTTGGGTGTGATTGAGGAATAAACCTCCAGCTGGATTGGAATTCGATTCGAATCGCGGTCCCTCCCCGTCAGTGAGAAACTTGAAAGATCTTCCTCCCACTGTAGAAACTTGAACCCTAATAAGTAACCAAAAGATGGTTATATGGTTTACATGCCAAACTGGATATGGTTACTATTGTGATGCTTTAATTAAGTGATTGCTCTAGATCAGGCGCAAATCTAGACTTGGTAAGCTTTACTAATCCTGATGCTAAAATCTTGAAAGATAGGACTCAAGTTAGTAATGCTCTTTTATGAAAAATTTATGCTACCCTGTCAACTCCACCATACGAGCCTTGCATATCCTTTGGAGTCTTTTATTTTATCTCCTGTCGGGTAAGTCTAGCTGAGTACATTCGAGTACTCAGGGTTTATCCCACCCTGTTGCAGGTGAAGGGCTTCGTCCTGCTAAAGGAGTGGTTAACCATCGGTGGGCTCGGTGATTTTGTAGTTACTTCTTATCTATATGCTGTTGTTGGAGGATGTCACCTTATGCTAGCAATGTATTTCAACTTATGTTACTATAATCATTTCAAAGCTATGTTGTTTTCAATAATTAGTTTTGAACTCAGACTGGTATTATTATTTCTGAGCTTATTTGTAATATTATTTCCGCTCCAAAACTCTGTGTAAGTGATTGGTGTTTACTTAATCAAGCGATCTGGGATTGGTTTGTTCATTTACCGGGGTCCTTCGGGATACTCGGCGGACTACCGAACTGGTATAAGTGAGAGTATGTGCGTGTCAACGTGTTGAACGGGGACAATCATGCTTAATCATATATTAGTTGGGCGGTTCCGTGACATGGGGTGTCTAGAATGTCTTCATTTTTCTCAGCCCTGAGAACAATTCTCAGGTTGCGGATCCAATCTACAGAGTTTGTTCCATTCAATTTATCTTTCTCAAGAATTGAACGCAAAGTAAATGATTGATTACTAGGAGCCATCTAGAACAAAAGCATCCAATACGGAGTAAATCATATTAAACTTTTAATAGAATCTACTCCCACTAAAATCAATATCCCTCTATTGAAACTTAGTGATTCAAGACCCACAACTAACAAGTCGACTAGTGAGCTTTAGCATCACTGCTAGGCGACATGGTAGATCGGTAAGCAACTCCTTGCTAATCATATCACATATGACTCTTGTTGTTGGGTGGCATCTTTATGCTTGTGTTACCAACAACTAATGATCCAAGGTCCCTAACCATTAGGATAACCTTGTTTAAGTAACCAAACCTTCTGCTTGTAAGTGTCCAACACGAACCTGTCTAGTCAAGGAAAATCAGTGGCACCCTAATTTCATAGACCCACCACTGATCATATAAGACATGTGACAATGCAAGGTTTGGGGAAGCATTACAATTTAAACATTGCTGAGGGATCGTTCTACTTCACTACCGCATATGTAGACAAAAACATTATCGCACGTGAAAGTAGAACATAGTATGAACGACATTAACACAATATGACTTGGTATAGCCCATTGGTTCTTTAGGGATCTCCATCTCCATCGAACTGTTCATCATGGTGATCTCCATCTCTATGATCCATGTTTGCCATCCTCCAGTGATGAATCCACCAAGACTATCTATCACTAACGCAACATAGTGAAATAAATTACATAGTCGCGGATCATCATAGATTGACACACATGCCATTACATATGAATGGACAATATCTGTGGCTCCAGCTATATTGTCATTATCATGACATGCAAGCCATGAATTAATTACATACATGCATCACATACACATAAGGGCTATACCAATCATGAATACCTACAAAATAGAGTTAACCGATTTAGACGTCTACTCTAAAAACACCAAAAGCATAATTTTGCAAGCTATTTTTCGCAAATCTGATTTCGCTAAAAGTAGCAAAGCTACTCGCAATCGGATGCGGAATTTTCTGGCGCACGATTTTCTTTTAAAGTTTGCGTCAATCCGAGGTCGTATGCAAAAGTTATGGCCGTTTTATCAAACAACACTTTTATTGCAATTTTCCCCTCCGACAGCAGATCCAATCCGCTGCCACCACCGCATCCTATGCGCTTGGAACTTGATCTAGGTTTGATTCGATCAATCTTATTGATCTTCAACTCACCATAATTGGGTTTACATGTATCACTTAACTCGGATGGCGGAATTCCGACCGGTACGAGTAGATCGTTACAATACCAACATGGCAAGATCACGAACCATGACCAGAGATTGAACTACAAACATGCATATCTCCATATGCAGATACCCGAATCTATAACGAGGCATCTAACCAGGCTTTGATACCACTGTTGGGTTATGGGCCCGCTACGCTAGCCGGAAAATAAAATTTTTCTACCCCATAAACCAGGAACAAGAGCTAGTTGTAGATCACGGGATTACCACTAGACGCGTAGAAGGAGAGGAGACGACTTGATGAAGTCTAATGCGTCGCAGCAGTGTAGTGCAGTTGCGTGGTTGTCCATCACGTCCGTCCATGTACAGATCTTCCGAGTAGGTCCCCGACTAGTTTCGACCAGCTTCCGACCCCTTTCGACCAGGTGCCGACCAGTTGCAACCACCTGCGACCAGGTTCCGTCCGTGTGCTGCAGATGCAACACCTCCGAGGTATCCCACACGTGCAGGGAGGAAGCATTACACCTCCATACTGCTAGGTCCGCGAGGAGTACTAGGCGCGAGTGTGGGGAGAGCGACGGCGGCTGCCAAAGGCTTGGATCGACTAACTCGCCCCGCGCCCTCCCCTTGCTTATATAGGTGTCCTAATGAGCTCCCACGTTGGAGGCCCATTAGAAACCCTAAACCTAGTCTAATTCGGGTCCAACCCAAATTAGACTTCCAGCCCTTTAAGAGTGCGATCCTATGGGCTCACGTGCACATAGACATGGCTCGAGTACTCCTACTCGACCAATAGTTGATAGCGGCCTCTAGCAAGGCGTGTCAACTCCTATGCATACGCAATGATCATATCAGACGAACCACCACAAAGCCATATACATGTTATTCCCTTGCCAACGATATTTGGTCCAACTCATAGGTTAACACTTAACCCAAGCACGGCCATGCATTTCATGATCTAATCATTCGAGTGGTCCAGTGATATATCTCTCATATTGAGAGTGGCAAATCCTTTCTCGATTGACTATCTTGATCGACTATGTCTCACAGCATATTTCTCGACAAACCCAAAAGCTACCTTTATAACTACCCAGTCACGGAGTAGCATTTGGCAGTCCCTAAGTAGGTCATTTCACATCTTGAGTACATAGGACAATCTCAGGTCTAAGGACATAACGTACATGATGTGAATAGAGACAATCTCTGGTCGGGTCTGTCCAACCCCATGTCATACATGTGCCCACATTATTAGTTTGACATCTCTATGTCCATGACTTGTGAAACATAGTCATCAACTAATAATATGCTGATCTAATATCCATGTGCATTCTAGCACGAACTCCGATCAAGGGCAACTTTAGAATAACCATACAAGTAAAAGAGTTTCACAAACAATTCACATAATTGCTAATCGATACAAGTTGTCTTTAATGGATATTTATTGAACTCATAACATGTCATGGATACAAGGAATACAATCATCTCTATGATTACCTCTATGGCATACTCCCAACACGTAGGGTACCCCCTAGGTAGACTACAATGCATATTTTGTCGACAGTTGGCGTACCAGGTAGGGGATGTGTGCAACGACTTCATGGCTTGTCAAGTGGTTACCTTCCCCAATTCGATGGTCCTCCTGACGGCCGGCACCGTGCTCCAGATCGGATCTATATCCTGGACCGTCAGATCTGCACCACGCGTGTCATACATGCCATCGCCTGCATGTCGCCCGCCATGCCACAATACCACCCACGAAAGGTTATCAGCATCAACGATCTAATCGACGCCATCGACTGTTCCAACGCCGACATCATCGAGTGCAGCGATCTCATGCACACGGCGCGACGCCGACTCTCCGGCCATCACGCTCGCCATCCGCGCCGCCACCGTACTTCAACGAAGGCGACGACTGTGCCGACCAGGGGTGCCTGCCTTCCTTTGATGATGCCTTACAGAGTCTGCAATTAGGCAGCCGTTTTCCAGCACCAGGCGCTCCGGCTGATCTCCGACCATGTCCCGGCGGCGCCTGTCATCAACACGGTCATCATCTCCACGATCCCTAGCGACTCGGAGCAGGCGGTCCCTCTTGATGGCACGATCTCGTCCGATGCCGCCCCCTCCACAAGGACCGAAATGGCCAGCTTCTCCGGATCAGCAAGCAACTTCCTGGAATTCCCCCTGAGCTTCGGAGGCATGATCTTTCAAGTCTCCGCTGACAGCGTCGCCCGTGACAACGTGACGGACGACGAACGCACCACCCAAGAACAACACAACACCGAGCTTGTGCAAATGTGAGAACTGGAACACCGCGAGCAGGAGAGGCATGAGCAGGAATGCCGCGAATAGGAGCGCCTAGCACAGGAACGGCGCGAGCGTGAGCATGGGGACCACAACCGCCTCCCACGGCGTAATCTCTAGCAAGACTTTGACCAGATGGGCGACGTCTCGGTGTACCAGACCCTGAGCACTAATTTGGCGGTAGCTACCTGTGAGTTGTCCAAGCTCCCAATCACGCCTGAAATTGAGAAGATTGAGGCCCACGTCAAGGCGGCCGCGGTCCAGGTTAACAAAATGGGCGCCCCACTCGAATTCTCCAGCTAATCTCACAGTAGGAACTACCCACGAAGCCCCCATCAGCAGCACCGACCAAGATCTCCACGATTCGATGATCAAGAATATGATCAACCCCGACGTGATCGAACACCGACACCGGCACCTCAAGCCATGGGGGGCCCGCATCCCTTCTCCACTCGTCTTGGTGGCATCAGGTGGCCCTAGAACTTTAGGGTCACGTCGGTTGAAGGTATGATGGCAAGGCAAACCCAGAGCAATGGACGACCACCTACGAGATCTCCGTCCATGCTGCCGGAGGGAATCGTGATGTGATGGCTAATTACCTACCCGTGATGCTATCGACATCGACCAACAGCTGGCTACACAAGATCCCAGAAGGCTCCATCGACACCTGGGAACAGCTCAATGAAGCCTTTGTCAAGACATACAAGGCTACGTGTGACCAGCCGGGGACACGCTATGACCTGGAGAATGTTCGCCAAAGGAGCAATGAAAGCCTTCGGGAATACATCCGACGCTTTTCCGACAAACGGTTGAGCATCTCAGACATCTCCGATCCAGAGGCCATCTCCATCTTCTCCAACGGCCTACACACCGATGAGCTCCAAAATAAGCTAGTGCACAAGAAGATAGCCACCATAGAGGGATTGATGACCATTGCGAATACTTACGCCGACCAAGACGACTCTATCCGTAGCCGAGAAGATAGGCGACGCCATTCTCTCTCCCCGATAGCGACCGCCGACCTGACTACCGCAGCGAAAGAGGACCCAGTGACCGGGAGCGCGACCACCAAGATTACCGCCCGGGTAACTCAGAAGGCTATCAACAGGGGTACGACCATAGGCGCGACGGCTGCTACGTCGCCAACACGAACGCCTGTCCAAGACTCAACTACGATAGCAACTACGAATAGATTCTTGATGTCCAGTGCCCCATACAAAAAACTCGAAGCATTCCTTGTGCGAATGCAAGGTCCTCGAGTCAGCGATGCGGGGAAGAGGCGATGAAAGACTAAAGAAAGATGACGCCGACAAGGACAAGGACCAGGAGCCCCCAACGCCCAAATTCCCAATAGCCTCAAGAACTTATTCCATCTTTGGAGGCAGCGTAGTCGTCAAAGGGGAGAGGCGACATCGCCAAGTCCGCAAGGATGTCTTTTCAGTCACCACCGTCGGAGATGACACGGCCAATGCTCGCTATCTCGACTGGTCAGAACAATCTATCAACTTCTCCGGGGAAGACTAGTGGATGGATTATAGGTATCCCGACCGCTTTCCCCTCATCATCAACCCAACTATCGCCACGTGCTGTTTCCAAAAGGTGCTGGTCGACGGTGGCAGCGCCCTCAACATCATCTTCGCCGATGCGTTCCGCCAGCTCGACTACTCGAAGAAGGACCTCTCCCCGGGGACTTTCCTTTCTAGGCGATCATCCCAGACAAGGCGCCCACACCAGTGGGGCAGATCACCCTCCCTGTATAGTTCGGCGACCAGGATCACTTTAGGGTCGAAAACATCCACTTCATCGTCGCCGACTTCGAGACAGCCTACCACGCCATCCTCGGCCGCCCGGCGCTCGCCAAGCTTATGGCGATTCCGCACTACACCTAAATGGCGCTGAAGATCCCAACGCCGCAGGGCGTCCTCAGCCTCCATACCAATCTATAAATTGCATATGAATGCGAGTAGCAGATGCTCAACACCATCGAGAAGCTCCGCATCCAAGACGCGTACGACTCCGTACCTGGCAACAAGCCTGCCATGAAGAAGCCCAAAGAAGTAGGACCAGCGGACACCACCACCGACCTAATCGGTAGATAGAAGTAGAGACCCTCGGGTCCTAGCGGCCTGAGATTGTTTAGATGTTAAAGTATTCCAATAAGTTTGTACTATGTAACCCCCCATTAATAAATAAAGGTTCGGCGTCTATCTCCATACTTCTGTCCAGTTTTTTCGTTCTCTGCAAAACGCTCATGGCGTTCGGCGACCTCTACAAAACGCTAACAATGTTCAACGACCCCTCTAAAATGCTCTCACATTGTTCGACGACCTCTCCAAAATGCTTTAAGATGTTCTCACCAAACAGCCTGGCTATAACCGGAAAGCCACCAATTCAGGCCTGACGGATGGGCATAAGCGTGGTGAAGTAGCTACCCTACACGCTATACCTACGTCGCTAGGCCCCCCCAGTACTAACCCTAGCATGAAGGGTAGTGCCGAGGTCAAGGCACCAAAGATTATATGCCCAGAATCTATATGCGTCCACGGCACGGTCGACGACTCTACAAGCAGCATGGCTTTTCGCCCAGTGTGTGCAGGAACGATCTCCATAGGCCCTAGTCTCGCCACGATCGAGACTCTCGGAAAAAGGCCCTGTCCTTGGCACCTCCCTACGTGTGTATGAGCCGCTCACCCTCTATGCTGCGGGTTGCCAGCAGCGTGCCCCCTTGGTAATCCCTATGGCACCTACGCGTGCAGAGGCTCTGGGTCCTACGATCTGAACCATGGGGAACCCAAGGCTGAACGCTTCATCACTATAGCTTAGCAGGCACGAAAGGACATACAAGTGAAACAAAAGTTCACCGCCTCGAATATAATACAACTTTGTAGCATTTCACTTACAAGTCTGACAACTTGTATCCTAGATACAAACTACTGTTGTCCTTCAGCAAACAACTCTACATCTCTAACTATGGCTTCCGCCAAAGGTTCAGCCTCGCCCTCCAAACGATCCATCTGCTCTTCCGACGTACCCGCTGTGAATCCGATAGCCACCCGACCAAGGTCCAACTTCGTGTAGTGTGACCACAGCATGGCCAAACCATGAGCTGCGACACTCTACACTGCAGAGGTCATGAACGACCGGATCCTACCCCAGAGGCCGCAAGCCCTTGACAGGACACCCTCCATGGTCGCATGCTCAGCATGCTCAGGAATAAGCACCTGTCCGTCGATACACTTGACCACCGGGTTGACCTCCTTCGCCAGCGACCAGAAGTGGTCATAGTAGGAGTCCACCTTCGCCTGTAGGTCTGCAAATTGAAGATGAACGTGCTCCCGGTAAGCTGTGAGCACGGCAACATAACATCAGAAGGCGCCACCAGCGCGGTAACCGACAAGGGAAGCAGGAACCTACCTTCATGCATTGCCTGCATCTTGTACACCTCGTGCTTGGCGGCCGCGACCTCCTCCTCCACCAGGCGCTTTGCCTCTTAAGCCCCGAGAAGGACTACATTGTGAAACAATAAAATCTACTGACTGGACACCACTAGGTTATCAAACAAACAAAGAAAACGAAGACTTACGGGCGGAAAGCTCGTCGACCTTCTCAACGTGCGTTAGGAGCTCTGCTATCTCGCGATCCCGCCCTCGGATGTTAGCCTCCATCACCTGCGATCGCCGGTGCGCGACATCTCGGCTGGCCTCCAGTCCGACAAACTAGCTCTCTACACGAGCAACCTCCCCGTGAAGGCGCTCGTTCTCAGCCGCCAGGGACGCAAGCTGGTCGGCCATAGCCTTGCGCTCCTTTCCAGCCTTGAAGAGACCCTGCGACCACACAAGCACTGTCACCAAAGGATACACCGTGAAAACACAAGTTAGGAAGCAGTACACATACCTTGATGCACCCCAGCAAGTTACTTGCGTCTTTGAGGAATGTCATCACCTCTTCTTCGGCCTCGTTGTCCTCGACGACGAAGAAATCCTCGCCGTCCCGTCGAAAGGTCCGAACCGGCGTAGGCTTCAGACCATCCTCCGTTCGAGGAATCTCCTCCACCAACTCCGATGCCTCCGTCGACACCACCATCCTCCTCCTCTTCACTAGCCAAGGACCAAGGGGCAAGGCCGTCGACGTTGCACGCGGATCAACACGCGCCGGCCCAGTGGCAGCAGCATCGCCACCCACCACGCGGGGAGATTCGACGATCTCCTCTACCGCCAACTCAGGGGCGACGTCATCGACGTCCCCGACCACCGAAGCTTCAACCTCAGCAGTCTTCGCACCCGCCGACCCGGTGTGATACATCCGGCCCAGGTAGGGTTGGTCGAGGCCCGATAAATTGAGGTTGCCCGGACCCCAACAGTTCTTAGGCACACCCACTCGGAGAAAGGCCCAATCTCCCTAAAAGACTAGTCTGATAAGGGAAGGGTGGCTCTCCCTTTTAAGGTGGCTTCCTCCTCCCAAGCTAAGCAAGGTGGGATTATTCAGAGGCTCACACATTCACCGCCCGACTACAACTGGACCACTTGGCCCATTATTTGTTGCGTCTTTGCCAACGGGTAATAATGGAGGATGTCCTCATCACGGTGCCCACAGGGTCAGCTACCGGAGCACTCCTAAGGTCGGAATACTCCGGACGCCCGACGGACTCCGTAGACGCCGGGACCTCAGACCCCGCTAGACCGGTGGCACCATGCGAACAATCAACAGCGATGGACGACCCACCGCACAGTATAGTGAGATCCTCAGTAGTCGCCGAGCTTCCATGAACACGCCGTAAGAACCAAAACAGGCAAGTCCGTCGAGACAGGAACGAGAATAAGACAAAATACTTACAAGACCGACGTCCGGTGCACCCTCACAAAACGACGTGCAGGAGGTACCCCTGCTCTATTCGGTGGCGCGACCACGGGTGGGTCCTCTGACCCGCGAGCAGCCCGCGACTCCACAGAAGGCCTGGCCGCGACCTCCGAGTCATGCCGCGCATCGATGGGCATCTTGGGCAGGGGCACCTTGGCACCCGATCCAGAGGCCCCCTGCCCATCTGCGTCGACCACCGGCGCATCATCCTCCCCATCTGAACACTCGTTAGTCTAATCAGACAACGAGGACAACTTGGCACGACACCTTCATTAATACTAAACTTGTCGCCAGTATCAACCGACTGCTTCGACTTCCTTTGAGGAAAATCACCTGGATGCTTCCCTAACGGGTCGTCGCGTGCCTGGCGTTTCCCAGCAAAAGGCTCGAGGACTCGCTCCCCACAGGAAGACCCGCGACTTCCTTTGTCCGCACTATTCGACCCTACTACCCGCCCGGGTGCCTGGTCGACACCCGCAGGCCATTCCGCCAAGGGGACCTGGGAGAAGAACACGGCACGGTCTCGCCCATAGAACTGAAAGCATTCCATCACCACAGTAATTGAAAGGCCAGAAACGGACAGAGCAAGAACCTCAAATCTCATCTGTGGCGGAGGAGCACCTGAACGAAACGGATCTCGTGGATCCTTCATATATCCCTGGGAAAGATTGAAGAGTCAAGGCGGTTGTGCGCGTCCCCAGGCTTCATCCGCTCTGGCACCTCCCGCTCCGGCACCCCAACTTACCCATGTACTCAAACGCAGGGTGGACTCTATCCTTGCATGGCTGGCACCTCTACATGATGAAGTTCCAGCCCACTATGACCCCATCTACAGTCGCTCGGTCGACCAGCCCAAGAAGCTCGGTGACTTGGCTCATACCGGTCGACGTTGGGCGCGCCGACCAGCTTGGCTGCGACACTGGAACGAATGTCGGGTCTCCACAGGCATACGGTTCTGTCTGGGAATGTAGAACCAGCGGGACTTATACTCCGCAACCTTGGATCGAAGCGGCATAGTAAATAGGCGTCGACCATCCCCTCGCGGAGCTAAAGATACACCGACCCAACGATCCAAGACATCCCCGTGCTGTTGTATTTCAGGTGGAAGAAATAGAGGAAGAGCTCAAAATGGGGATGGATCCCCATGTATGCTTCACAAAAGTGAATAAAGACCACGATGTGCTACACCGAGTTGGGGTGGAGGTTGCACATCGCGATCTGGTAGTACTCTAGAAGCCCGCGAAGGAACGGATGAATAGGGACGCCAAATCCACATCAGAAAAGGGCTCGAAGACGACAAGCTCACCGGTGTTAGGAGTAGGGAACTCCTCCCCCGTCGCATCCCTCCACTCCACAATCGCCTTGTCCTGAATAAGTCCGGGGGTAGCAAGGAGCTGGATGTCCTCCTCCTTCAGCGTGCATTTCGACCAATCTTCGGTCCAATCTGGCGTCACCACCGCTGGTTTCTTCACGGACTTCTCCGATTTCTTCTTCGACGATGACGAGTGCTGGGTCCCCTCTAAGGCCCCATTGTTGGAATACGGCAGAAGGGATCTACGTTCTGTGGTGGAGCAAGAAGGCAGGAAGGGCACGAGCGAATGGCGGTGAAGAAGATTGAGGAAGACGAAGGGCTCTAGAGCAATGGAAAGCGTGAAAACCACCGCCGCCACAAAGTTCATCTTTTATACCAAACGGAGGGGCATTTCGCCTCCCAGGGTTTTTGGGGAACCGCAACGGTCTAACGCACGACCGCCATGGTACCCACTTTTTGCGGTGCAGACGGCTCGCCTGGCATGGGCTGCTAACCGTGTGGTTAATTCGGCCCACTTAGCCCTTTATTCTGTATCTCTTTTTAATAATCTCTTTGATTTAGGGTTAATATATTCTTAAACCTCTCTAACTCCACAGTCCCGAGGACTGGGTATACAATTTTCTTTGAGAATTTTTTCGCAGCTATAGTGCCTCTACAGTAAACTGGTCGCCAAACTTCACCAACCACCAAAAGCGGTAACACTCAGAGACTTCGCCGACCATAGCTACGACTCATGCACCTGGTCGTCACTTCCTGACCAGGCATGGGGACTCTGCCGACTACGTGACCCAAACAAGGCTCAGGGATTGCAACCGCCATGTCTATGGCAAACAAAAGCTGGCATACCATAGCAAATACTCGGGGACTGAAACTCGGGGACTGGGAATGATACAGAACAACATGATCCTGATACAAGAACCGTCGCGCTCCTTACATCAAACTCGAGGACTACAGGTATTCGCAAGCATTTTTTACAAAACTTATGTTTCAGTCTTCGGCTACAATTTTTATGCATTCTTTATCTTTTATAAAGCTTGGCACCACGTGCATACTTCACCTACTAGCAAGCTCGGGGACTAAGTGGGTACACTTCATCTTGCGGTGAATGTACTGATTTTCTTCTCTACAAACTCTGTTGTTTCCATGTTGTTTTTGCAGGGTCTAAGTGGGTACATTTCACCAGGAAGGGACTTTCAAAATTTTCTTCTTCAGCACGTCACATTCTTCCGACAAAAAGCCGCAATTTCCGATGAGGCGACCTGATCGCAGATCAGACTATGATGTTCTCGACCAGTCCGACCTGGTCAGGAGGCCTCTCCGAGCAGTGCCTCGACCAGGCAGCCTGGTCGGGACTCTACAACGATGATCACACATGAAGGTGACCAGCCGAATGCCTCGAAGGATGACGCCGCGGGCCCACCAGAAAAATTCAACGTGCTCAGGGACTTGTTGGGGATATTACCTCGACATATCCCCAGGGACCTATATGGGACTACCGACCAGATGACGGCCCAGCCCGCGAGGCCCTGCGGCACGCGACCAGCCTGTCGTGCTCGCCAGGGACTTCAGAAAGCCTTGCTCGCCAAGGAAGATTCTAGTAGATAGGCTTGGATCCCTTACCTTAAGGGACCGATCGTAATCTGTTAGGATATGGAAACTGTAACCCTGCTCCTCGGCTATATAGGGCAAGCAGGGACCCCCTCAAAAGCATCTCATCTACACCTTGTAACCTAATACACATATCAATCCAGCCACCAAAACACAGGACATAGGGTATTACGGTGATTTGTCGGCCTAAACCTGTATAAATCACCATGTCTACGCTCTCTGTGTTACGCTTGATCACCGTCGCCACACCTCCGCCTACAATCTACTACCGTAGGGTACCCCCTAAGTAGGCTGCGACGCATATTTCGTCGACAGAACCCAAGAAGAAGGACAAGTTCAAGAACAACAAGGATGACCATGATGATTCAAGTGATGAAGACAAGAAGCAAGACAATCCATTCAAGAAGAAGAAGAACTTCAATGTTCACAAGAAGAAGAATGACAAGGCTTACATTGTGGGTGATTGGCTCATTGACAAAGAAGACTCAAGTGACTCCTCTGATGATGAGAGTGATGAGAAGAAGGTGGTCGCTCTTGTGATTGGGACTTCTCTTCCACCGCCACCACCTCCACCATCTTCGGGCTCATCCTCTACACACCTATTCTTCATGGCTAAGGGTGACCGGAAGGTACAAAGTGAGGATGAGATGAGTGATAGCTCTAGTGCTAGTGATGATGAGTTTGAGGCACCTTCGTATGATGAGATGATGAAAATTCTTAACAAATTCACTAAAATCATAAGGAAGTACAAAACTAAAAATGAATCACTAGAGGAAGTGAAAGAAAACTTGCATGCTAAGTTTGATGCCTTGTCTAGTGCTAATGATGAACTAAAACTTGAGAACAAAACTCTCTCATCTAGCACTAAGGAGCTAAAAGCCTCACTCAAGTAAATGAATGAGAAACATGATAAGCTTGAGAGGTCATCCCAAGAGCTCGAAACTAGGTGCAACTTGCTTAAATATGACTATACCAAAGTAAAGCTTGATCATGATACACTTGTGGTTGATAATGATTTTCTCAATCAAGATCTTGTCACACATGTTGCTATTAACCTGGTTGTGAAGCTTGATGTAGCTACCATTTGTGATGATTTGATTGATGATATTGCTATTGAGCAAAGTGCTAAGTGGAAGGGCAAGCAAGTGGTAGAAGCCAACAAGTATGATGATTACAAGAAGATGAGGGAAGAGAACTCAAAGCTCAAGGAAGAGCTAATCTACCTCGAGGCTAACAAGCCCATTGTCATCAAGCCGGCAAGTGAAGAAGAAAATATGCTAGTATCTTGCTTGATATCTTGAGAGAAGAGAATGCAAGGCTAAAGAATGAGAAGATCAAGCTTGCAAGTGGAATGGAGAAGTTCACGAAGGTCCACAACCTCCAAAGTGAGCTCTTGATGAATACAATCATGAAGAATGACAAGATGGGGATTTGGTTCAAGGAGAACCAAGTCATGAAGGCCAAAGTGAAGATTGATGCCAAGAACTATTACAAGAACAAGTACAATGGCAACAATCAAGAGAAGCCAAAGCCAAAGCCTAGAAGATGCTTTGAATGTGGACAAGTTGGACACTTTGCACATGATTGCACAACTCCACCACTGAAGCATCTAGGCCCTATTGGTTTAGGCGATTAACGACAATGCTAGATCACTATGACTAACGTGTGTTTTGCAGAGGCAAACTTGATTAAGTTAGGTCATAAGTGATGTTGATGAATGGGCTTAATGGTATTCATGCCCCCAAGATGGAATTCATTTTTGGTTTCAAAGGATGAAGATTCAAGTTGAAGACTAGGCTAGGTCTTAGTGCCACAAGGTGGAGAAGGGCACTAAGTATAGACTAGGACTTTGTTTTTCCTTTGACCGTACTATTAAGGGGGGTATGAGGTTAGTAGCTTGACCTAGGAGAGGTTGGGAGTGTTGGTGTATGCACATTTGTCACAACTAGTCCTAGAGACCTTGCTATCAGCCCTTGAGTTACCTTGAGATGGTAGGAGAAAAACCCCTTCAAGAGTCTTGGTGAAAAGAAATGAAGAAGGGGGTGAAAGAGGCTCCGGACTAGTTTGCCTAGGAGGCTTCGGACCATTGGAAGGGGTCTAGTGGTCCTGCCTTAGGCAGAGCCCTGTGGAAGAGGCTCCGGACCATCTGTCCGGAGGGCACCGGACTAATGGCCATTGGTCCAGTGGCCCATTATTTCTGAGTGATCCAGAGAAGTGGCTCCGGACTAGTCCGACGGCTAGGCCGACGACTAGTCCGATGGTGCTCAACAGTAGCTTAATTCTATGCAGTAAGCTCCTAGGCTCCGGACCAGAGGCTTCGGACTAGGCACCGGACTATTGCAAGTAGTTCGGTGGTCCTTGTTTCAGGACAGGTTTGAACTGAGAGTGAGCTCCGGACCAATGTGCATGGTCCAGTGGTGCAGGCTCCGGACTAGTCCGGTGGCTTCACAGAAAGGAGAAAAAACAGAAAACAACTAGTTGGAGAGGTGGTGACTATTTATAGCTGCCCATTTCATCCTAATTAGCTCTCTTGGCCATTGTTACACCTGGAGGAACCTTGAGAGAGTTCTTGGAGAGCCAAGTGCCTAGTGAGGGAGAAATTTGAGAGAATCCATCTTGTTCTTCCCTCCTAGAGTGATTAGGAGTGAAAAGTGTGCATCCATCCACCTTCCTAACCTTGAGTGGGTCAAGTGAAGGTCTTGTGCTTGTTACCCTTGGTGATCGACAGCACCTAAATGGTTCGGTGGTGATCGGAGGAAGGTGATCGCTGGAAGATTGTTGGCGGCTCATCTCCAAGCTTCTGTGATCGGTTGTGGGCGGTTCACCGAGTCGGAGTGGCAAAGAACCAGCCCGTAGAGAGCTCTCATCCCTTGTGCGGGATTGAGGGGGAGCGATTCCTTGTGAGGTGCTCCAACGAGGACTAGGGGGAGTGTCGACTCCTCGATACCACGGGAAAACATCGCAACGTCAAGAATTCCCTTTCCCTAGCTCTTTATATTTCCTCACTTACATTCCGTCTTATTCTTACCATTTGCACTAGAATTGCTGAGGTTGTCTTTCAATTCCATGAACTGCTACCGCTTTCTAGCTAGGAGACACGACCGGTAGGCACTAGGGGGTGATTGGCATTTGATAGGTTTTCATATTTGCTTTAGAAATTTAAAACAAGCCCAATTCATCCCCCTCTTGTGCATCATGATCCTTTCAATTGGTATCAGAGCTTCGTTACTCTAAATTAGGCTTCACCGCCTAGAGCAAGATGTCCCATGGGGATGGACCGCCACCCATGTTTGATGGGGATGAATTTCCTTATTGGAAAGTGCGGATGGAGGCCTACCTTTAGGCCATGGATATCGATGTGCACAAAGCCGCTACCATGGGTGGCACCGTGTTCGCCGAGGATCCCTTCTTTGAGAAGAACAATGCTAAGGCAAAGAACATTCTTTTCAGGGACATTTGCAAGGATGTGTTCAAACCGTGTGCGGAATTGCAAAACCGCGCATGATGTTTGGACAAACGTGTGTGCACTACACGAGGGGACCAAATGTGAGCGTGAGGAACGCTACCATTTGGTCTTGGCTAAGTTGAATTACTTTACCATGCATGCAAATGAAAATGCTAATGAGATGTACTCACGTCTTAACATTCCTGTAGAGGAATTGAATGGACTTGGGCTCACTCAAATGTCTCCGCCGGATGTGGTGCGCAAGATTCTTTGTCTTGCCAATCGACAAGTATGGCCACATCGTCACCGTGCTTCACCAAGGAGATCTCTCAACATCTACACCGACACAAGTGTTGGGCAAGATCAATGCTCATGAGATGTACATGAAGATTGGTGATGGTGGCTCTTCATACTCCACCAAGAAGAAGGAGAAGGAAAAAGACTTGGCCCTCAAAGCTTCCACCAAAGACAAGTGCAAGATCCAATTGGTGGTTGAGGACTCAAGTGAAGATGATGATGAAAACATCGCTCTAATGGTGAAGAAGACCACCAAGATTTTGAAGAGGCTAAACAAAAATGGAGTCAAGTTTGACTCAAAGAAGAAGAAATTGTTCACAAGCTCTTCAAGGAAGCCAATCTCTCAAATGAAGTGTTTCAATTGTGGCATTCTTGGTCATCTAGCTCATCAATACCCCGAAGAGAAGAAAGATAAGTTCAAGAAGAACAACTTCAATAACTACAAGAACAAGAAGGGTGCACAAGATGACTCAAGTGATGAAGATTACAAGAAGCAAGACAAGCCATTCAAGAAGAACAAGAACTTCAACTTTCATAAGAAGAAGAAGGATGGCAAGGCTTACATTATTGGTGATTGGCTCACCGACATTGAAGACTCAAGTGACTCCTCCGATGAGGAAAGTGAGGAAGAGAAGGTGGCGGCTTTGGTGATTGGTTCTTCTACTCCACCGCCACCTCCTCCATCATCTCCGGGCTCATCCTCTACACACCTATGCCTCATGGCTAAAGGTGACAAGAAGGTACAAAAAGAGGATGATGATGGTGATTCCTCTAGTGATGATAGTGATGATGAAGAAGCACATTCTTATGATGAACTAATTAAAATTTGCAACAAATACTCGGACATCATAAGGAAGTACAAAGCTAAAAATGACAAACTTCTTGTGATACAAGAAAACTTGCATGCTAAGCTTGATGCCTTGTCTAGTGCTAATGATGTTTTGAAGCTTAAGACTAACATCTCACATCTAGCACTAGGGAGCTCAAAGCCTCTCTTAAGCAAGCCAATGAGAAACATGATAAGGTTGAGAGGTCATCACAAGAGCTCCACACATGGTATTACTTGCTAAAAGATTACTACAACCAAGTGAAAAGTGATCATGGCATACTAGTGGTAGCAAATGAATTGCTTACTCAAGATCTTCCCACACATATTGCTACTAACCCGTGTGCTAAGTGTGCAAGTGCTACCTCTTGTGATATCTTGATTGAGGATGTGGCTCTTGAGCAAAGTGCTAAGTGCAAGGGCAAGAGAGTTGTTGAAGCCAACAAGTATGATGATTATGTGAAGATGAGGGATGAGAACTCAAAGCTCAAGGAAGAGCTAATCAACCTCAAGGCAAACAAGCCATTCACCATCAAGTAGACCAAGGAAGAAGAAGACAAAGATGCTATCACATTGATCAACTCTCTTAGAGAAGAAATTGTCAAGCTCAAGAATGACAAGACCAAGCTTGCTAGTGGCTTTGAGAAGTTCACCAAGGGCCACAACCTTCAAAGTGAGCTCTTGATGAACACCATCATGAAGAATGACAAGACCGGTATTGGGTTCAAGGAGAATCAAGTGATGAAGGCCAAGGTCAAGATTGAAGCTAAGAACTATTACAAGAACAAGTACAATGGCTACAACCAAGAGAGGCCTAAGCCCAAGCCAAGAAGATGCTTTGAGTGTGGTCAAGTTGGACATTTCTCTTATCATTGCAAGACTCCACCTCACAAGACCTTGCCCAAGCACACTAGGCCATTTGCTCATGATGCTCACTTTGTCATCAACAAGGATTCCAAGGGTAGAACACTAGTAGTGTTTCTTGGTCCACCAATGAAGAACAAGCCTAAAGTACTTTGGTTTGCTAAGAATTTGGTTGACAAGGCAATGGGGCCCCGCACTAAAGGGGTTCCCAAACAACAAGCTTAAATCCAAGTTGCTTGTGTGTAGGTGAACTACAAGACCAGTGGAAGTCATTGGGTGATTGAGTGGTTGCACTCAACATATGACCGGTGACCCCCGGATGTTCACCACACTTGATGAGGATTGTGCAAATCAAGACAAGATTACTTTTGGGGATAATTCAAAGGGCAAAGTTCAAGGCTTAGGCAAAGTGGCTATCTCCCAAGATCAGTCAATTTCCAATGTCTTGCTAGTGCAATCATGGAGCTTCAACTTGCTATTGGTTGGTCAACTTTGTGATCTCGGTTTCCAATGTCTCTTCACTCCAAGTGAGGTTGTTGTGACCAAGGTGGATGATTCATCATTGATATTCAAGGGCTTCTGGCACAACAACTTGTATCTAGTGGACTTCACTTCCAATGAGGCAAACTTGCAAACTAGTCTATTCTCCAAGAATTTTTTGGGTTGGCTATGGCATAGAAGATTAGCACATGTGGGCATGTCAACCTTGAAGAAGCTTGTCAAGAAGGAGATGATTAGAGGAATCAAGGATGTTGTGTTTGAGAAGGACAAATTGTGTAGTGCTTGTCAAGCTGGCAAGCAAGTGGCAAACACTCATCCAACCAAAGCTTTCATGTCAACCTCAAGAGTCCTAGAGTTGCTACACATGGATCTATTTGGCCCTACCACTTATGCTAGTCTTGATGGCAATCTCTATTGCTTAGTGGTAGTGGATGACTACTCTCGGTACACTTGGGTATTCTTTCTTCAAGACAAGGGAGAGACAACCGACATATTCAAGAAGTTTGCAACTAGAGCTCAAAATGAATTTGATGTGAAGATCAAGAAGATTAGAAGTGACAATGGCACCAAGTTTGTGAACACAAAGATAGAAGATTATTGTGATGAAGTGGGGATCAAGCATGAGGTATCCGCTACCTATACTCCACAACAAAATGGTGTTGTAGAGAGGAAGAACCAGACGCTTATCACTCTAGCAAGGTCTATGCTTGATGAGTACAACACTCCCGAGAAGTTTTGGGCAGAGGCTATCAACACTGCTTGCTATGCGGCAAACCGTCTCTTCATCCAAAGCTATTGAAGAAGACCCCTTATGAGCTTGTGAATGGGAAGAAGCAAGATATTTCATTCTTCCAGGTGTTTGGTTGCAAGGTGTACATCTACAAGAAGCGCCAACACTTGGGTAAATTCCAACGACGGTGTGACATTGGTTTCCTTGTTGGTTATTCACTTAAGTCCAAGGCATACCATGTATTTAACAAAGCCACCGGCTTAGTTAAAGAAACGTATGACTTGGAATTTGATGAAACTAATGGCTCCCAAGGAGCGCTTGAGGATATTGATGTAGGTGATGAACCCTTGAGGGAGGCAATGAAGAACATGTCATCGGTGCTATCAACCCACAAGAGGTGGAAGAAGTTGAAGATGAAGCTAATCAAGATCCTTCTCCACCTCACACGCCTCAAGTTGATGAAGAAGAACAAGTGAGGGAAGCTCAAGAAGATACTCACATCCCTCAAGATCAAGCCGAGGAAGAAACTCAAAATGTTGAAGCACCACATCCCCCTCCTCAAGAGACAAATAGAAGATCAACACCTATCCTTCAAGCTCACCCCCATGATCAAATCATAGGGAGTCCATCAAAGGGAGTTATGACTCGTTCTAGACTTGCATGTTATGTTGAGCATCACTCTTTTGTTTCCTTTGTTGAGCCTACTAGTGTTGAAGAAGCACTTGCGGATCTGGATTGGGTGAATGCCATGCATGAAGAACTCAACAACTTCACCTGAAACCATGTGTGTACACTTGAAGAGAGGCCAAAGGATGCAAGGATCATTGGCACCAAGTGGGTGTTTAGGAACAAGCAAGATGATCAAGGCATGGTTGTGAGGAACAAGGCAAGATTGGTGGCAAAGGGGTTCTCCTAAGTTGAAGGCTTGTATTTTGGGGAGACCTTTGCACCGGTTGCAAGACTTGAAGCCATCCGTATCCTTTTGGCGTATGCTTCACATCACAAAATGAAACTCTTTCAAATGGATGTGAAGAGCGCCTTCCTAAATGGTTTCATTAATGAACTTGTTTATGTCTCACAACCTCCCGAGTTTGAAGACCCAAACTTGCCTCATCATGTGTATTGGTTGTCCAAGGCACTCTACGGATTGAAGCAAGCTCCAAGAGCTTGGTATGACAGGCTAAGGGACTTCCTACTCAAGAAGGGCTTCAAGATCGGATCGTTGACATAACACTATTCACCAAGAAGCTTAATGGAGAGATCTTTGTTTGCCAAGTATATGTCGATGACATTATATTTAGGTCAACAAACCAAGACCATTGCAAGAAGTTTGGTGACTTAATGTCCAAGGAATTCGAGATGTCAATGATTGGCGAGCTAACCTTCTTCCTTGGCTTCCAAGTGAAGCAAATGAGAGAGGGAACCTTCATATCTCAGGAGAAGTACACTCATGATCTACTCAAGAAGTTCAAGATGGAAGATTGCAAGCCAATCAAGACCTCCATGCCTACTAATGGACATCTCAACCTTGATGAGGGAGGTAAACCGATTGACCAAACTCTCTATCGTTCTATGATCGATAGTTTACTTTACCTCACCGCATCTAGGCCGGATATCATATTTAGTGTGTGTATGTGTGCTAGGTTTCAAGCAAGCCCTAAGGAGTCACATCTATGTGCGGTTAAAAGAATCCTTAGGTACATAAGGCACACCCCTAGCATGGGTCTTTGGTAAAATGAAAAGCAAGAAGAAGAACGTTGTTTAGTTGAAAAAAAGCATCCCCAACATCCTCATTCGATCCTGCCGAAGAAAGAGTTGAATAAGCTAGGAAAGGGCCCCTAAGCTAGAGCTAGAAGGGCTAAGATACAAAGACAAAGTAGGTTTAAAGCTAAGAGTTCACTTTTCTCCCAAAGGAGCTCCCTTCCAACTAGTTGGCTATTCTGATTTGGATTATGCCGGGTGCAAGGTTGATAGGAAGAGTACCTCCAGCGGGTGCCACATGCTAGGAAGATCACTTGTTTCTTGGTCCTCTAAGAAGAAAAACAGTGTGGCATTGTCTACCGCCGAGGCGGAATACATAGCCATGGGAGCAAGTTGTGCACAAATCTTATACATGACCCAAACACTTCTTGATTATGGCATTGTTTTAAAAGATATTCCACTCTTGTGTGATAATGAAAGCACCGTAAAGCTTGCCAACAACTCGGTTCAACACTCTCGCACCAAGCACATAGATATTCGCCATCACTTTCTTAGAGATCATGTGGCTAGGAAAGACATAACACTAGTTGGAGTTAAGAGTGAAGAGCAATTGGTAGATATCTTCACTAAACCACTCGATGAAACAACCTTTTGTAGGTTGAGAAGCGAGTTAAATGTGCTTCATCACTCAAACTTCACTAAAAAATGAGCTTGTGTGATCCATGCATTCATATGTAAAATAACATGTTTAATTTAGTAATGCACATAGGCTTGGCTAATGCGGTTGAGATAACCGCCCTCAAAGCGTGTGACAAAGCTTAACCGCGGTTTAAACTTGCAAGCAACCTAGATTCAAATTCCGTATTGCATTGCATTTGCATGTGTGTTGTTTGCTGTTTCTTTTTGGTTAAGTTTGATCATCCCCTAGGATCGTCACTTAGGGGGAGCATTCAAAGCTCTAGTTGTTACTAATACCCCTCTTGTGCCCCTATGGTGATCCTTGGAGCTTTCTCGAACTATTTTGATCTGAAAACTAACTCTAGCCTATGGCAAACTATTTGTAAATTGAGGGTTTGAGAAATGGTTCTTATGCCAAGGCCAACAAGTGTCTCTTTCTGCTCTTTTGTGTTGGTGCTTGGCTAAGACAAAGACTTGAGAGAAAAACAGGAAAAAATCAAAGAAAAACAAGCTCCGGACTACCCTCCAGACTACTTGCCTTAGTCCGACGCCCACCTCCGGACCAGTGTCCGGAGCCTGGGTCCTCTCTTTGTTCATTTGTCATTTCTCTGAAAGAACCGTCGGACCACCTCAGTATCTCACCACCGGACCACAGTTCAAGTGTCTGATGCGTGGGTCTGCTCTTCACAGTGTCAGTCAATGACCTCCGGACTACTTTCGTTAGTCCGACGCTTGGCTTCGGACCAGTGTCCGGAGCTTGGACACTTCCTGCGTAAATTCTGTCAAAACTCGTCGGACCACCCATCGGACCAGTCCACCGGACTATGCAAGGTAGTCCGACGCTCGGATTATCTTTGTTTAACCCCCACAGGCTCCTCTTTTTGGGCAGTTGACTTTCTCCACCACTCGTACACCACGCTGCCATAGCTTTGTCGTTCGCCCACGATCACCCGTGGCCGCGCCCTCATGCTACTCGCCGCCGGTGAGCACGTCACCGGAGATCCGCCGCGCCTGCCTGCCTGCTCTGTCTCCCTCACGCCAACGAAGCATCAGCGCCACCGCCGCCCCATCGCCACCTCATTGCTCACCGCTGTGGGTTCCTCGCCGGAGAACTCCCACCTTGCCAAGCACTCCATCCCATCCACCCTGCCAAGGACTCTACCTGCTAGGGTTTATCCTCCACCTTTGATCACTAGCCTGTGTTTCAACCCGCTAGGGTTTGCCTAACCCTAGGTTTGGGTTCGTTTCGATGGTTCACCCTTTGCCGAATTCAACTCGGCATTGTCGTCGTCTCATCACTGTCTAGGGTATGCCCTTGATCATTGCTTTCGCGTTTTGTCGAGACCTTGATCATGTCATGCCTTGGAAATCAAATTCCTTGACCATTTAATTCCACTCATTTCACTCCAATTCACTTATACTTGTCACTAATTGTAATTCACAGTTGGTGAATCCTCTTGTGGAGTGTGATTCGGAGATTGATTTGCTTTGATTAGACACGCTCACTTATCTCAGGTACCATGGCAGATCTCATTCTATTTCTTATCTAGATGCTTGCTTCCATACGGTATCTTATCTTTAGTGCTATATATGCTTATTATATATATCCTATCTATTCTTTCTAGCAGCAGTCAGTGGCAGTTGAACTTGGGGCAAAGCTCGCGAGTATGGATTGAGGCAAAGCCTCACAAGGTGCAGTCTAGTGGCTTAGCAAGCCCCTCTGTCAGTGGTTCTTATCAGTTGGCAGTGATCAGTGGTGTTCTTGACAGTTGGCAGAGTTCAGTGATTTTTGGCAGTTGATCTTGACAGTGTGACAGTGGTTCTTTGAGTTTCAGAGATGGGTCATGCTCTGCGTGTCAGTGGTTCTGGTGGTGATGACACTCCTCCTCCTTGTCCTCCTATGGACAAGGGGAAGAAAAAGTTGGTTGAGAAGCCAAAGAAGAAGAAGAGAATGTTGACTGAGGCAGAACTGGCAGAGGCAGTGGCTGATGCAGCAGACCGCACAGAGAAAGGTGGTGGCCGGGGCTCTATCCGTATCGGCTCCCCTCCGCGGGTTCTACCTTCAGAGACAGAGACAGCCGCCTCACGAGCACCGACAGTGCATTCAGAGCCTGCCGATGAGTCTCTTGCAGTGCCGCTTGTGGAGTCTCTTCGCCGTACCACCCGCTCTCGGATTTCTTAGCCCTCCTCTCGTGCTGAGGGCCGAAGCGTGGTGATCGTGCTCCTCCGACAGCTGCTCCTGCTCCTACACCTGCTCCAGAGCCTCCAGTGCACCTTGACCTGAGGAGTATCACAGCAAAGCAGGTGAGAAAGCTTCGGTTCGTTGAGCTAGAGAAGTGGTGCGCAGATCAGAGGGACCCCAGAGCGTCACCGGGTTGGTATACCCTGCTCATGGAAGATTTCTATTAGGCAGCTCAGTTGACCAGCATTCAGATCAGACCACACAGAGTTTGCTCCTTGGAGAGCATTGTGGATATTGCTGGAGAGGAGGTTCGTCCATTCCTCACATATCTTCCGGTACTCGCCGACATCCTTGGTCGTTCCGGGAATTATGTTGAGAGATGGGTACATGAGTTCTACACCTCCGTGTGGATTGAGCTGACTCATCGCTACCTTCAGTACACCTTCAGAGGCCGTCCGCACAGGTTGTATCTCACCGGGCTGAGAGAGGCGCTACGATTGATAGAGTCAGACTACTGCCTACATGACACTTGCTACACTAGTCTCCACTTGCCACACCATGCCAAAGGTTGTTGTACTCCCTCAGCTCAGTTTGTTGCTCCTCTCTCCAGGCCACCCTTCATGGAAGGAAGTCGTCGTACTCTAGCTGAGCTTCTTCCTGTAGTTCGTCGTCTGAATGATTTTCTTCGGTGATGTCTTCTACCTCGCACTTGTTACAAGGAAGGGCTCACAAACCTGCACCAGTATCTCCTTCAGGCTCTAGTCACTCAGACACCATTCGATGTGGCAGACTTCATAGTGGCAGAGATTGAGGATGTAGTGGCAGATGGGGTACGGGCTAGGCGATAGATGTCGTATGCCCATTGGATCAGCGTCATCATTGCTTCACGCTTAGTGGGTTCTCACCCCGGCCTTCGTGATGAGCTGACTCAGTCACCGACAGTCTTTTCGGATTATAAGATTCTATCTTCAGTGGATAGTCGCTTTGGCAGCCGGGTGTTACGTCAGGTTAGACTCAGGACTGCACCGGCAAACATGGATGATGTTGATGCCCAGGATGAGACCATCTATGTCGTTGGGCAGCAGGAGCTCCATGATCTTGAGACTTAGGAGGCAGAGCAGTAGAGGACACCTCTTCTGACAGCTCGGACGTGGATTTCCAGCCTATTCCCTCTATGCCCCCATAGGCTCACGATGCCGAGGCTGGTGGATCCGGCGCTGCTACTGCTTCTACTCCAGATCCTCTTGTCCTAAAAATCCTTGATCGCATACCTGAGTAGCAGGGGTCTCTTGTGTTAGCAGTCACCCAGGTCCAACAGCGACAGGACGATATGCAGCATTAGATGATGGCCATGCAGCTCGAGTCACAGTGGCTGTAGCTCCAAACGCAGCAGATTCAGGCGCAGAACATGGCCTTCATGGCCCATATGATCAGATGGACTGGTGCCCCTCCCCTAGAGTTCCCAGTAGTGCCTCAGATTCAGATGATGAACCAACGCAGCCTTCATAGTCAGCAGGCCCTTTAGTGGCCCCTCTACAGGCATTCGGCCCCTTAGTGGCCCCCCAATATACTAGAGGTTCTTCTGTAGCTCCTCAGGTGTTAGCCGGTCCTTCAGTCACTCCTACCCTAGCCTTACAGTCTAGTGGACTTCAGGGTGCAGGATAGATCACCCCGTTCCAGTCGTCGGCTACACAGGTGACTCAGTGGTTGAACACCTTTGGGCCATCTCAGTAGTTCACGCCCCTCAAGACTGGGTTCACCTCGATGACAACTACGATGGGTTTGACACCTCGTGATATTTCAGAAGCCTTCAGTGACATCACGGGCCAGCCTTCCCCCACTGGTGAGGAGATCGCAGCCGAGGTAGCTACCGAGCTTCAAACGACTGAGGGTGTCACTCCGACAGCAGGTTAGCACCACTCTTCTGTTGCGTCGTCTGAGGCCGCTTAGGATAGCCAGGCACCAGCAATTTCTACTCCACCAGGGGCTATTCAGACAGAGGCTACTGCCATCACCGCTACTCCTCTACAGCCTGAGCAGCCACCGGTTCCTGAGACTCCCGTCGAGTCAGTGCCAAAGGCACAGCCGGGTTCCACAGCTCCAGAGGCACCTGCAGACTCCGTGGCCGATGACACACCTACTCAGACCATAGCCACGGCTCCATACATGTTAGTAGCAACTCCAGCAGACCCAACAGCTCCAGACTCAGGGTGAGGAGACTGATAGTGACGTCGACCTCTCCGAGTCCCATCGTCTTGACCGTGACTAGGCTGCTGCTACTCCACCTCCCAATGCTTAGTTTTTAGGTTCTTAGACGCTAAAGGGGGAGAGAGGGTCGAGTTTGCTAGCTTCCGGGGGAGTTAGCGGGTGTCGTTCTTTTGATGTGTTACCTTTTTCTAGCATCTTGCATCACGTTTACCGTCTTTCATGCATTTGTTCTATATGTGTGTGATGTTTGAGACTTGGATGATTGTGTGACATATGTGTGATCTCTCTATATATATCATGTCACTTGGATGTTGCTATATTGCTTCCACGCTAATCTCTGATCTTTTGGCTATAGCATATCCTTTGAAATCAAGTACTTCTCTCAAATTCCTATCTATATTGTGTTTGTCATGGCTTGAATGGTTTAGGCATGTATATGTGTTTCTTATCACTAACCCATGCCTATCTCATGTCAAGTCATGTTCCTCTAATCAAATTCACTCTTATTCTTATAAACTCGAGCTTGTATTGTCGTCAATCACCTAGAAGGGGGAGATTGAAGCATCTAGGCCCTATTGGTTTAGGTGATTAATGACAATGCTAGATCACTATGACTAACGTGTGTTTTGCAGAGGCAAACTTGATTAAGTTAGGTCATAAGTGATGTTGATGAATGGGCTTAATGGTATTCATGCCCACAAGATGGAATTCATTTTAGGTTTCAAAGGATGAAGATTCAAGTTGAAGATTAGGCTAGGTCTTAGTGCCACAAGGTGGAGAAGGGCACTAAGTATAGACTAGGACTTTGTTTTTCCTTTAACCGTACTATTAAGGGGGGTATGAGGTTAGTAGCTTGACCTAGGAGAGGTTGGGAGTGTTGGTGTATGCACATTTGTCACAACTAGTCCTAGAGACCTTGCTATCAGCCTTTGAGTTACCTTGAGATGGTAGGATCAAAACCCCTTCCAGAGTCTTGGTGAAAAGAAGTGAAGAAGAGGGTGAAAGAGGCTCTGGACCAGTTTTCCTAGGAGGCTCTGGACCATTGGAAGGGGTCTGGTGGTCCTGCCTTAGGCAGAGCCATGTGGAAGAGGCTCCGGACCACCTATCCGGAGGGCACCAGACTAATGGCCATTGGTCCGGTGGCCCATGATTTCTAAGTGAGCCAGAGAAGAGGCTCCGGACTAGTTCGACAGCTAGGCTGACGACTAGTCCGACGGTGCTCAGCAGCAGCTTAATTCTATGCAGTAAGTTCCTAGGCTCCGGACCAGAGGCTAGTTGGAGAGGTGGGGACTATTTATAGCTGCCCATTTCATCCTAATTAGCTCTCTTGGCCATTGTTACACCTGGTGGAACCTTGAGAGAGTTCTTGGAGAGCCAAGTGCCTAGTGAGGGAGAGATTTGAGAGAATCCATCTTGTTCTTCCCTCCTAGAGTGATTAGGAGGGACAAGTGTGCATCCATCCACCTTCCTAGCCTTGAATGGGTCAAGTGAAGGTCGTGTGCTTGTTACTCTTTGTTTTCGACAACACCTAGATGATTTGGTGGTGATCGGAGGAAGGTGATCGCCAGAATATTGTTAGCGACCCTTCTCCAAGCTTCTGTGATCGGTTGTGGGCGGTTCACCGAGCCGGAGTAGCGAAGAACTAGCCCGTAGAGAGCACTCATCCCTTGTGCGGGATTGAGGGGGAGCGATACCTTGCGAGGTGCTCCAACGAGGACTAGGGGGAGTGTCGACTCCTCGATACCTCGGAAAAACATCGCTGCGTCAAGAATTCCCTTTCCCTAGCTCTTTATATTTCCGCACTTACATTATTTCTTGTTCTTACCGTTTCCACTAGAATTGCTTAGGTTGTCTTTCAATTCCATGAACTGCTACCTCTTTCTAGCTAGGACGCACGACCGGTAGGCACTAGGGGGTGATTGTAATTTGATAGGTTTTCATATTTGCTTTAGAAATTTAAAACAAGCCCAATTCACCCCCCTCTTGGGCATCTTGATCCTTTCAACCACCCAAGGCCTTGCCCAAGCACACAAAGCCCTTTGCTCATGATGCTCACTATATCATCAACAAAGATAGCAAGGGTAGACCACAAGTTGTGTTTCTTAGTCCTAAGATGAAGAACAAGCCTAGAGTGTTGTGGGTTGCTAAGGAGTTGGTTGACAAGGCTATGAGTCCCCACCAAGTGTGGGTTCCCAAACAACAAGCTTAACTCCAAGTTGCTTGTGTGTAGGTGAACTACAAGAACGATTGAAGCCATTGGGTAATTGATAGTGGTTGCACTCAACATATGACCGGCGACCCCTGGATGTTCAACACACTTGATGAGGATTGTCCAAGTCAAGACAAGATTACATATGGTGATAATTCAAAGGGCAAAGTGCAAGGGCTTGGGAAAGTTGCTATCTCCAATGATCAATCAATCTCCAATGTCTTGCTAGTACAATCATTGAGCTTCAACTTGCTTTCAGTTGGTCAACTTTGTGATCTTGGTTTCCATTGTCTATTCACACCAAGTGAGGTAGTTGTGACAAAGGCGGATGATTCATGATTGATATTCAAGGGATTCCGACACAACAACCTATATCTAGTGGACTTCACTTCAAATGAGGCAACCTTGCAAACTTGCTTGTTCTCCAAGACTTCTTTGGGTTGGCTATGGCGTAGAAGATTAGCTCATGTGGGCATGTCAACATTAAAAAAGCTTGTCAAGAAGGAGATGGTTAGAGGGTTGAAGTATGTGATATTTGAGAAGGACAAGTTATGTAGTGCATGTCAAGCCGGAAAGCAAGTGGCAAATACTCCTCCAACCAAAGCTTTCATGTCAAGCTCAAGAGTCCTTGAGTTGTTACACATGGATTTATTTGGACCCACTACCTATGCTAGCCTTGGAGGCAATCTCTTTTGCTTAGTGGTAGTGGATGCCTACTCTCGGTACACATGGGTGTTCTCTCTTCAAAACAAGGGAGAGACAATCGACACTTTCAAGAATTTTGCTACAAGAGCACAAAACAAATTTGATGTGAAGATCAAGAAGATTAGAAGTGACAATGGCACCGACTTTGTGAACACAAGAATTGAAGATTATTGTGATGCAGTGGGGATCAAGCATGAAGTTTCCGCCACATATACCCCACAACAATATGGTGTTGTAGGGAGGAAGAACTGGACACTAATCACTCTAGCAAGGTCTATGAGGGAAGAGTACAACACCCCGGAGAAGTTTTGGGCAGAGGCCATCAACACCACTTGTTATGCGGCAAACCGCCTCTTCATCCAAAGGCTACTCAAGAAGACACCCTATGAGCTCTTGAATGGGAAGAAGACGGATATAGCATTCTTCTGAGTGTTTGGATGCAAAGTGTATATCTACAAGAAGCGTCAACACTTGGGTAAATTCCAACGGTGGTGTGACATTGGTTTCCTTGTTGGTTATTCGCTTAAATCCAGCGCATACTGTGTATTTAACAAAGCCACCGGTTTAGTTGAAGAAATGTATGACTTGAAGTTTGATGAAACTAATGGCTCCCAAGGAGCGCTTGAGGAAATTGATGTAGGTGATGAACCCTTGAGGGAGGTGATGAAGAACATGCCAATTGGTGCTATCAACCCGCAAGAGGTGGAAGAAGTAGAAGATGAAGCAAATCAAGATCCTTCTCCACCCCACACACCTCAAGTTGATTAAGAACAAGTGTGGGAAGCACAAGAAGATACTTTCATCCCTCAAGATCAAGCCGAGGCGGAAGCTCATAATGTTGAAGCACCAAACCCCCCCTTCCTCAAGTGGTTGATAGAAGATCAACACCTATTATTCAAGCTCACCCCCATGATCAAATCATAGGTATTCCATCTATGCGAGTGATGACTCGTTCTAGACTTGAATTTTATGTTGAACATCACTCTTTTGTGTCTTTTGTTGAGCCTACATGCGTAAAAGATGCACTTGCGGATTCGGATTGGGTGAATTCCATGCAAGAAGAACTCAACAACTTGACCCGGAACCAAGTGTGGACACTTGAAGAAAGGCCAAAAGGTGCAAGAATGATTGGAACCAAGTGGGTGTTTCACAACAAGCAAGATGATCAAGGCTTAGTTGTGACGAACAAGGCAAGATTGGTGGCAAAAGGGTTCTCTCAAGTGGAAGGTCTTGATTTTGGAGAGACTTTTGCCCCAGTTGCAAGACTAGAAGCCATCCGTATCCTACTAGCATATGCTTCACACCACAAGATGAAACTCTTTCAAATGGATGTAAAGAGTGCTTTCTTAAATGGCTTTATTAATGAACTTGTCTATGTCTCACAATCTCCTGGGTTTGAAGACCCAAATTGTCCTAATCATGTGTATAGGTTGTCCAAGGCGCTCTATGGATTGAAGCAAGCACCCCGTGCTTGGTATGAGAGGCTTTGGGACTTCCTAATCAAGAAGGGTTGCAAGATCGGGAAAGTGGATACCATACTCTTCACCAAGAAGCTTAATGGAGAGATCTTTGTTTGCCAAGTATATGTCGATGACATTATATTTGGGTCAACAAACCAGGATCACTGTAAGGAGTTTGGTGACTTAACGTCAAAGGAATTCGGGATGTCAATGATTGACGAGCTAACCTTCTTCCTTGGCTTCCAAGTGAAGCAATTGAGGGAGGGCACCTTTATATCTCAAGAAAAGTACACTCATGATGTGCTCAAGAAATTCAAGATGGAGGATTGCAAGCCAATCAAGACCCCCAGGCCTACTAATGGACATCTCGACCTTGATGAGGGAGGTAAACGGATTGACCAAACTCTACCACTCTATGATTGGTAGTTTGCTTTACCTTACTGCATCTAAGCCCTATATCATGTTTAGTGTGTGTATGTGTGCTAGATTTCAAGCTAATCCAAAGGAATCACATCTAAGTGCGGTAAAAAGAATCCTTAGGTACATAAGGCACACCCCTAGCATTGGCCTTTGGTATCCCAAAGGAGCTCGCTTCTAACTTGTGGGCTATTCTGATTCGGATTATGCCGAGTGTAAGGTTGATAGGAAGAGTACCTTCGGAGGGTACCATTTGCTAGGAAGATCTCTTGTCTCTTGGTCCTCCAAGAAGCAAAATAGCGTGGCTTTGTCCACCGTCGAGGAAGAGTACATAGCTGCGGGAGCATGTTATGCACAAATCTTATACATGAAACAAACACTCCTTGATTATGGCATTAAACTTAAAGATGTTCCACTTTTATATGATAATGAAAGTGTCGTAAATCTTGCTAACAACCCGGTTCAATACTCTCGCACCAAGCATATTGATATTCACCATCACTTTCTTAGATATCATGTTGCACAAAAGGACATTACACTAGTGGGAGTTAGAAGCAAAGAACAATTGGCATATATCTTCACTAAACCACTCGATGAATAAACCTTTTGTAGGTTGAGAAATGAGTTAAATGTGCTTGATCACTCTAACTTCACTAAAAAATGAGTTGTGAAAACCAACCGCATTCATTTGTAATATAACATATTTAATTCTAGTGATGCACATAGGCTTGGCCAATGCTGTTAGGATAACCGCCCTCAAAGCATGTAAAGAAGCTTAACCATGGTTTAAACTTGCAAGCAAGCTAGATTCAAATTCCTTGTAATGCATTGCATGTGCATGTGTTGTTTGTCGTTTCTTTTTTGTTAAGTTTGAGCATCCGCTGGGTTCGTCCACTTAGAGGAGCATTCTAAGCTCAAATTGTTACTATACCCCTCTTGTGACCCTATGATGTCTCCTTGCTCTTCAATTTGACTTATTTTGAGCTAAAAACTAGCTTAATGCCTATGGCAAGCTATATTTGAAAGGTGGATTTGAGAGTTGGTTCTTGATCAAGTCCAATCAGTATTTATTTGATTCTTGTTGGGATTGGAACTTGGTTAGGAGAAAGGTGTGGAAAACAAATTTGAAAAACTCTATTTCAAAAACCAACAGACACACCCAATGGATGCACGGCCAAAACTACCACTGCGTTCGTCGCCAGTGTCCGGTGAATTGAAACCACACAAAATAGGGGCATCGGACGCACCCCATCGTCCGATGGCAGGGCACCGGATGCGTTCGGGAGCTCTTTGGACCTTTACTAGAGGGGCATCGGACGCTCCCCCAAGCGTCCATTGAAAACCAACGGAGCATCCGTTGCAACTTTAACAGGTGGGATATGATTTAAAAATACTCTTCTTCTTCCTCGGTTCAACTCTTTTCCATCTGTACGCCGCACTACCACTTGTGCTCACCCCTCCGACCTCGCGCTCGTCTCCCCTCACCGGGCCCCATCGCCGCTGATGAGAGCCTGCTCATGTGCCATTGCAACTGCCCTTTTCTTCCCTACGCCCTCCTACGCGCGTGTTTTAGCCGTCGGGATCTCCTAGGGCGTCGTTCCTGTGCTGTCGTGCACACCTTCGCAACCAACGAACTCCCCTCACTAAGGCTCTTCTGCTGGTTGCATCGTCGCAGGGTTCCTCCATAGTTTCTCGACCCCATTCCACTCTCTCCAGCCGAGCAAAGTCCAAACCCTAACCAACTAGGGTTTGTTCCTCCAATCTCCACTGCAAAATTCCCCCAAAACCCTTACTGCCATCCATACACCCCTACCACTCAAATTATCTTTGCTTACGGATTGGATTGATTTGATCGAGGATTGAAGACTCATCTACTCATTTTCGCGTTTGAGGTAGAATTCATGATTCCGATCTAATCTCTTATCTCAATTCATGCTTTCTGATAGACTTTTCGTACCTCTAGTTATTCATAGATGTTTATGTATATCTCTATCTATTCTATCGAGCAGCGGGTCCTTGAGATTGGCAGTATCAGATTGAACTAGTCATCTTAGCTCATTTAGAGATCCATTTAGTTTAATTCATTTGAGATATAGTCATCTAGAGCCATAAACCCTAGTTCATCTAGAGCTTTTCTAGTTCATAGCATAGCTTAGTTAGATCGAGAGTAGAGGAAGTCAAGATACGTCAATCGATCTTGGACTCCCGACATTGTCAAGAGATTGGAGTCTGGTATAGTTCTTATTGTCTCTTTTAGTATTTATCTATAGTTGTATGATATTTATAGGCAACACTATTCTTCATTAATACATTCTTGTTTACTTTGTTCCTTGTCTACTTCAATAGATCTAGTATAGTTAGTTTGCTATTGAGTTCATGCACATGTTCGTATAGCGCTCGTCTATTTGATCATATGGCGGGTAGTAGGCAGTATGTAGGAGTGGTGCTTAGATACAATGCTTATCTGAGGATGCCCTCATCTGTGCCGGGTCATGGAGTAGATCGTGGACGTGATAGGTCCATTGAGTCCTTTGTAGGCCTCCCTCGTGCAGTGGTTTAGTAGGGAGGGGTTGTTAGGTTGAGAATATCTTGTTATATGTGAGGTTTCTGAACTCAACTCATCCTGTTCATGGCCCCATTGTGGTTGGGAACATTGGTAGTATTACTTAACAATGATTACTAGATGTACTTGCACTAACTAGCATAGCTTTGACGGTAGCTAGAATACTTAGGAGGTATTTCTTTATTACTTGTATTGGATGACGCTTGTGTAGTGACTAGAATGCTCTAGAAACTTTATCCTTATTATTATGATGATGACTGATCTATTTACCTTTATCATATATATATATATATATATATATATCATGTGACTCACCCATGTCTAAGAGTAGAGATCATTGATGGTTAAATCCCTTCATTCATTTCATATGCTTGTTATCAATACTATAGATTATCAGTTTCACTAGATCTTCCTAGTGGTAGAATATAAATGACAACCTGGTAAAACTCTAGGTAAAATGCTACAATGGTATATTAATCTGTCCGCTTGCAGCATCATTTATTCTTTACAATTTCATATTCATCCTTATTTATTTCTGCCTAATCATACTGTCGGTGTCTAAAACGGCGGGGGTCTAGACAGCCAACGAGTAAATTTCTAAGCGTGTTAGAGATCGGATGGTTGTGCTCGAAGGACACAGGGTTTATACTGGTTCGGGCACGAACACCCTACGTCCAGTTGGTCACGGAGTCGTGTTACCGAGCGCGGAGGGCTTGTAGTGGGGAGCTACAAGCAAATGGTGAGAGAGGGAACCGGTTCCCAGGTCTCGTGCGTATGAGGTTCTTGGTTCTGGTGATAGCTCGCGCGAGGGCGAGTATGTGTGCGTGAATGAGTCGAGAGAGTGTCCAAGAGAGTGGATTGGGGGTCCATTCTCCCCCTTTATACGTAGGGAGAGATGGAGGAGTACAGTAGAGATAGTGAGGGAGAGTGAAACGTGGGCCCCGTTCGGGCTACAGACTTGGGAGCGCTTTCGGGCTTCTGTTCTCCTTCCTTCCTGGGGAGGATTGCGCTTGCAGACACGCCATCCGGGTCCTATTTGTCCTTGATCGGGTTGTAGCCACGCGCCTTGTTAGTCGGAAACGTCCCTGTTCCATGATTTGGGCATGGGCAAAGGCTGGAAGCACAGGGACAGGCACCCCTGCGTTGCGTCGTACAGGGCTGATGATGGTCGAATCCCTGTTCAAGTGTCCGTCGACGGTATGCCCTGAGCGTGGTGGGTGTCAATCGGGGGTTAGGAAGCACAAGTGCTTGTTCCGCAGGGGGTGTACAGGGGCAGGTATGGCGGTTCGTGCCTTGAAACCCCATCCCTAAGGACAGGCGGTGCTGTAGACCTTTTGACTATGGGCCAGGGCGTCCCGGCCTGCGATGATGGCCGTGTCCTCGGGAGAGGGTGATGTCGTCACGTCGGCTCAGACGGGGCGGAAGAGCCCCCGAGGGCATATACGTCACGGATGACGCTAGGCTAGCTCGGACGAGGCGGAGGAGCCTCTGAGGGTAGAAGGCGCCACGGATGACGTCGGCCTAGCTCGGATGAGGCGGAGAGGCTTCTGAGGGTAGACGGCGCCACGGATGACGTCGGCCTAGCTCGGATGAGGCGGAGAGGCCTCCGAGGGTAGACGACGCCACGGATGATGTTGGCCTAGCGCGGACGAGGCAGAGTGGCCTCCGAGGGTGATTTTGTTTTCACGAAGCACGGTGTTAGGGTACCCTATTCTCAGGTATCCGACAGTAGCCCCGAGCCTTCGATGGAGTGCTTAGGACTATATTAGAGGCTTCCGAGGTCGTTTATGGTGGTTTGGTTAAGTTTTTTGGGTCCCGGTGGGTGCGCGCGAGCGCACCTGCCGAGTGTAGCCCCTGAGGCCTTGGGATTTTCCTCCTAAGGGCTTATCCGACCGATTTGTACGGTGTTTGGCCCTTCGCTCTCCCCAATAGGCAGGGGGGAAAGGAAGAGGACTGCTCCGTACGCATGGAGTCAGAGCTTTACTTGCACGCCTACCCCGCCACAGGGTGCACTGTTATACTTGGGCTGGCGTGCTCTGATATGGCAGATCGGGACTGCGTAGTGATGTCTTTTGGTCTGAGCACCTACCTGACCGGTCGATGTCGCATTGTCATCATCCTAGTCCCACGGCGCCCCTCGTGGCCCAGAGTGGTCGTGTCGTGCTTTCCCATTTGTGGGGCGTTGCAGATGTGGCTCCCCTGAGTGGTCAAAATTTGGAACGACACGCCCTGGGCCTGCCGTCTGCTTGGCCATTTATAGCCCCGTCGTACCCTCTCAGAAACGGGCACTAGTGCGTAGTGTGGTTTTAACTGGGGGAGGCAAGCGTTGTAGCTTCACGGGCCAGTTGCCGCGTGGGTGCCCTGGCGGGCTATAAATAGGGGCAGCCGCCTGCGGGAGAAGACACATAATCTCTCAACATGGCATGCCCCCTCTTCTTCCTCCGAGGCCTCGTCGGAGATAGCCTTGAACCGCCCTGGCGAGCGCCCTTTTGAGCGCACACCGAGTTCAGGGGAAGCTCTGCGTAGGTAGCGCCATCGTCTCGTGTTGTTGGGCGGGGGAGATTAGGGGAAGCCCTGCGGTATGCGCGGTTCTTCCCTGTCATCTCATCCCGCGAGACGGTGGTGCTTCCTCATCGTCTCCCTTCGTATGGGACCTAGGATGCGTCTACTGGAAAGACTGCGCGGTCCGCCCACGCAGCCTCCCAAGCCAGACATTCCTTGGCCTTGCTGGTGGCGACGCCACTGTTATGAGACGGTGGACCTGCAAGCCGGCGTGTCCGGTCGTGTTGGCGTGGGAACGTGACGGCGTCACCCTCCGAGGCCCAGGAAGTCGGGCAGGCATCACCCATGCTCGGGTGCGGGGTTGTCTCGATCATGTAGCACCTGTGAAAGCACAGGTGCTGCATGCCTGGTTGAGCTTCGTGGTGGTGGTCCTGAACGCCCATCGGTGTTGGTGAAGGTCCTCCCAAAGCCGGCGGGTACTCCTCGGTGCGGCACGCAACCCAGAAAAATGCTTGACCAACTCGTCATGCCCCTGTCTGGCAACATAGTCGACCGCGCAGGTCTTGGAGGTGGTGGTGTCGTCGCTGTTTTGTCCTAGGAGACGAAACAACGACAGTTGGCTCGTTGGGAGCTTGCCTGATAGGCAGCCCTCGGAGCAGCGCTACTAGTGTGCACAGGGCATTAGATGTCTACCCTGTTTTTCTTTCCTTTGGCCCTCGGTCGGGGTCCCCCTTCAGTCCTCCTTGCAATTGTTTTGGTGACTGATGATTGGGTTTAGCCCTCATGGCACTTGAAAAGCGTGTAACCCCTGCAAGGATTAGCGTAAAAGAATGGAATGTGTGTTTGGCGTTTACCTATGTGGACCTCTGACGCGTGAGGTTTATGCGTCCACCTTTTTCTCACCTGGTTGCGAGAACCGTGGTGAAGCACGATGCCAGCCCCTGAGTCTCTACCCGGAGTAGAGAAATCGTCTCAGGACCGTATCATCTTTTATTCGTTCCCCGCGCATCTCTCCGCGAGAAGGGGGAATGTGAGCCGAACCATGCCATCCTCGAGGCGGACGAACCATGGATGCTCGTCGAGCTGATACCGGGAAAATTTGAGTGGGGTGTTGGTTCCCATTCAATAGGGTTCCGACTAGTGGCCCATGTCGTGGCTCACCCCAAATTGGTTTCATCTAGTACTCGGGTCCGTTCGTCGGGTCCCAGGGGCTCGGCGTCTTCCTCCAGGGGAATACCATGAACCAATCATCCGTAAAGAACTGACTTAAATACGAAACCTGGAAATGACCTTAGCATCCGATTGCCAGGCTACTGACCGCTAGTGTGTCCATTTCCTATTCACCCCTCGCTCTGTTGTCCTGAGTCGGTCGTTTCGAACCCCGTTGGGTCGGCCTCCGTATCTCTAGACTGTAGTGGGCCGTCGGGGCGTCTATAGCCCTTATCTCTTTGTCTTACCTAGGACCATAGGCCATCCCTGTTGGTGGCGGTGCGTAGGCGTCCGTCTGATCTCTGCATACGTCAGCTGAGCTGGGTCGGAGGTCGGTCTGAGCCTTGCTTGCTCTTGAGGGTAATTGTTGCCCTAGCCCTGGGTGATTATCGCCGGTTGCACCCTTTCTGGTGTCCCTTCGAATATCAGAAAAAACTTTTTGCGGATAGGGAGATAGTCCGAGCGGGAGTGGTGTCGGAGTGAGAGGCAACGCCCCCCCGGGGTGGGGGTCGGAACGAGGCAAGATTTTTTTGAAAAAAGCAAGGGAATGCAGCCCCTTACCCAGCCCCCAAGTGAGATGTGAACCCACGGGTTGGGTGCGCGTCTTGCTCAGCGTTCGGGTTGCGTGCCGCTTGCGTCGCGTATATCGGATCTTTTTAAAGGAAAGATACATGTGTAAACATATGATTCGGGGGGGGAGTACTTAGGGATAGAAGCGACATAGCTTTTTGATTTTCCAGGCATTGGAGAAGACCTAGTTGTCAGGCCCTACGGTGGCTATCTTATAGCTTCTGGGACGAAGGACCTCCGCCATGACGTATGGTCCTTCCCATGGCTCCGTGAGCTTGTGCTTGTCTTTGTTGCTCTGCTTGAGCCGAAGCACCAAGTCACCGACATTGAACTCGCGCTTTCGGACGCGACGGTCGTGGTATCTCCTCAGGGCCTGTTGGTACTTTGCCGAGTGCAGGAGGGCGATGTCCGTTGCTTCGTCTAGCTGATCCACGACGTCCTCCATGTTCGCTTGGTTGCCTTCTTCGTTATAGGCCTTCACCCATGGAGAGCTGTATTCCAGGTCGGTTGGGAGCACGGCCTCTGCCCCGTAGAGCATGAAGAAGGGGGAACAACCAGTGGCTCTGCTCTGAGTCGTCTTGAGGCTCCAGAGGACGGCTGGGAGCTCCGCGACCCAACGTCCTCTAAACTTTTTGAACCAGTTGAAGATTCTCGGCTTTAGCCCGTGCAAGATCATCCTGTTAGCACACTCAACCTGCTCGTTCGTTTGGGGGTGCGCGACAGCCGCCCAGTCTGCACGAATTTGTCTCCTGTTGCAGAAGTCCAGGAACTTTTTCCCTGTGAACTGGGTGCCGTTGTCGGTGATGATCATGTTGGGTACTCCGAACCGATGTATTATGTCCGTGAAGAATAGGACCGCCTGCTCTGACTTGATCTGGGCAAGGGGCCCCGCCTAAATCCACTTTGAGAACTTGTCGATGGCGACGAGCAAGTGGTCGAAGCCCTCAGGTGCCCTGGATAAGGGCCCCACTAAGTCTAATCCCCAGGCCGCAAAAGGCCACGTGAGGGGGTGGTCTGTAGCCCTTGTGCGGGCAGGTGAGTTTTCTTGGCGAAGAACTGGCACCCTTCGCAGGTGCGCACTACCTCCGTGGCGTTTGCTATGGCCATTGGCTAGTAGAAGCCTTGGCGTAAAGCCTTTCGGCGGGGGGCCGCATGGTGCCCGCAGTCCCCTGCGTGTATGTCCTCTAGCAGGCTCACACCATGCTCAGTGGGGATGCAAAGTTGCAGGATCCCTGTAGGGCTGCTCCTGTAGAGCTCTTGGTTGATAATGATGAAGGACTTAGCGCATCGCACGATGTGGCGTGCCTTGTTTCTGTCGGTCGGGAGATGCTCCCGGATTAACCAGTCTGGGATGGAGATTCTCCAGTCGGGAAGGGGATCGTCGTCCGTGCCGCTTTGTGCTCCCTCGATGTACTTGACCTCCATCGCGGGTGTCTCCGAGACCTCGGCCTCAGGATCCATGTGCCAGGTGACGGACGGATTGTGGAGGTCGCTGGCGAAGACTCCGGGCGGGATAGCCCCCTGTCCGGAAGCCAACTTCCCGAGCTCGTCTGCCGCCTCATTGTACTTTCTGGCGACGTGGTTGAGTTCCAGGTCGTCAAACTTTTCTTCCAGGCGGCGGACCGCCCGGCAGTATGCCGCCATCTTGGGGTCGTGGCAGTCTGACTCCTTCATGACCTGTTCGACTACGAGCTGAAAGTCGCCCCGCGCATCGAGTCTTTTGATGCCTAGCTCCGTTGCTATGTGTAGCCCGTTTACTAGGGCCTCGTATTCCGTGACATTGTTGGACGCCGGGAAGAATATACGGAACATGTACTTGAGTTGGACCCTGAGCGGGGAGACGAAAACCAGGCCGGTGTCGGCGCCAGTCTTCATCAGTGACCCGTCGAAGTACATGACCCAGCACTCCTGGTCCTCCAACGTCGGCAGTAGCTAGATTTTGGTCCATTCGGCGACGAAGTCTGCGAGAACCTGGGATTTGATGGTCGTTCGCGACGCGTAAGAGATGAACTCTCCCATGAGTTCGAGCCCCCACTCCGCCACTCGCCCCGTAGCCTCGTGGCGCTGTACTACCTCCCCGAGAGGGTAGGATGATACGACGGTGATGTGATGGCCGTCGAAGTAGTGGGCCAGCTTTCTTCGCGTGATGAGGACCGCGTAAAGGAGCTTCTAAATCTGAGGGTACTTGGTCTTAGTCTCGGATAGTACTTTGCTGATGAAGTACACCGAACGCTGGACTTTTAACGTGTGACCCTCCTCCTCTCTTTCGACGATGATAACGGCGCTCACCACTTGGGTGGTGGCGGCGATGTATAGGAGGAGAGCTTCGCGTTCCGTCGGTGGGACGAGTATGGGCGCGCTTGTGAGGATCGCCTTGAGCTTGTCTAGGGCCTCCTGTGCCTCGGGGGTCTAGGTGAAATTCTCGGTCTTCTTGAGAAGTCGGTAAAGGGGGAGGCCTCGTTCGCCGAGGCGTGAGATGAAACGGCTCAGGGACGTGAGGCACCCCATGACTCGCTGCACCCCCTTTACGTTGCGAATCGCCCCCATACTGGCGATGGCAGAGATTTTATCGGGGTTGACCTCGATGCCATGCTCGGAGACGATGAAGCTAAGGAGCATGCCGCGCGGCACCCTGAACACGCACTTCTCAGGATTGAGTTTGACGCGCTTGAGTTTCAGAGCTTCGAACGCCGTCTCGAGATCGGTGATCATGGTTTCTGCTCATTTGGACTTTACCACAATGTCATCCACATATGCCTCGATGGTCCTCCTGATGAGGTCCCCAAAAACCAAGTGCATGCACCACTGGTACAAGGCTCCTGCGTTTCTGAGGCCGAACGACATAGTGACATAGCAAAAAGAGCCAAACGGCATGATGAAGGATGTCGCCAGCTGGTCGGACTCCTTCATTTGGATTTGATGTTAACCGGAGTATGCATCAAGGAAAGAAAGAGTTTCGCACCCTGAGGTAGAATCGACAATCTGATCGATGCCTGGTAGGGGCTATGGATCCTTGCCGCATGCCTTGTTCAAGCTGGTGTAATCCACACACATTCTCCATTTCCCGCTCTTCTTCTTAACTAGTACTGGATTAGATAACCATTCGGCATGGAATACCTCTTTGATGAACCCAGCCGCTAAACGCTTGTGGAGCTCCTGCCGATGGCTCGCCGCTTCTCCTCGTCGAAACGGCGCAGGCACTGCTTTACCGACGGGGCGCCGGGTTGGATCATCAAAGCATGCTCAGCTACGTCCCTTGGTATGCCCGGAACTTCCAAAGGGCTCCATGCAAACATGTCGCCGCTTGCGCGGAGAAAATCGACGAGCGCCGATTCCTACTCCGGATCCAATGAGGCGCTGATGTGTAGTACTCGGCCATCCGTTCCAAACGGGTGCAGGGGGATTTCCTTTACCCCCTCCAGAGGGGTGAAGTTTCCCGCGCCCTTGGAGTTGACCCTCTCGTCGCTCGCGGCCTCGGCCGCCACGGCCAGCTCTAAGCACCGCACCTTGGCCCTAGCGTTTTCGAAACTGTCCACGTCGCATTAGTATGCTTCCGCGAGCTCGGAGGTGACCGTGATAATGCCGTGCGGTCCTGGCATCTTGAGCTTGAGGTAGGTGTAGTTGGGGATGGCCATGAACTTCGCGTAACACGGCCTCCCCAATACCGCATGGTACGCCCCGCGATAGGCCACGATCTCGAAAGTGAGGAGTTCGCTTCGGAAGTTATTCGACTCCCCGAATGTTACGAGCAGGTCGATTTGCCCCATAGGCAGGACTAGCTTTCCGGGGACGATTCCTAGGAAGGGAACCCCCTCCGGCCGGAGTTTCCTCCTGTGTATCTTCAGGGCCTCGAAGGCGTTGTAATACATGATGTTAAGGCTGCTGCCCCCATCCATCAGTACTTTGGTGAAGCGCACGTCCCTTATGATCGGGTCCACAACGAGTGGATAGCGACCCGACTGGGGAACGTGGCTCGGGTGGTCGTCCCGACCGAACGTGATGTCATACTCTGACCAGTCGAGGAAAGCCGGAGTTGCGGGGGCGGCCGCGAAGACCTCGCGCCACTCCTGCTTCTGCTGGCGCTTGCAGCCGTAGGCCTGCGAGCCCCCGAAGATCATGACGCACATGTTTACGTGGGGGTAGGAGCCTTTGTGACCCCCATCCCCGTCCTGGTCCTCTGGTTGCTTCGGTTAGTCGTCCTTGTCAGGGACAACTTTGAAGTATCTGGCCATCATTTCACACTCCTGGAGTGTGTGCTTGACCGGTCCGTTGTGTATGGGCATGGCTTGGTGAGCATGTCGTCGAACTTGCCCCCTTCTTCCCACCCTGGGGGTGGGGAGTCTTGTGTTCCACTGCCGCTACCATGTTGTCACTGCGGCCACCGCGTCGCGGCTTGCCCTTCTTCTTGTTCCTGCTTTGGGCCCGCTTGGAACCGCCTTCGCCGGCGTCCTCCACTTCCTTGCCTTTCCCTTTGTCGGGGTGGAAGATTGCGCCGACTGCCTCTTTGCCCGACGCATAGCTCATGGCGATGTCGAGGAGTCATTCGGTGGTGCGAGGGTTGCTGCGGCCCAGCTCGTGGACCAGCTGCTTGTAGGTGGTGCCTGCGAGAAACGCCCCCACCACGTCCACGTCGGCCGTGGTGGGGAGCTTTGTGCACTGCTGGGAGAAGTGACGGATGTAATCCCGAAGGGACTCGCCCAACCTTTGCCTGCAGCTGCGGAGATCCTAGGGGTTCCCTGGGCGCGTGTAAGTGCCCTAGAAGTTCCCGACAAAGGCCCTCCGCAGGTAGTTCCACCCGTCAATGGTGTTGGGGGGTAGATGCTCGAGCCACGTGCGGGTCGAGTCCGAGAGGTGGAGAGGCAAGTTGAGGATGATGAACTCATCGTCGTCCGCGCTGCCGGCTTGGCAGGCGAGGCGGTAGTCGTCGAGCCAGAGTCCAGGGTTCGTTTTCTTGGAGTACCGGACGATGTTGGCTGGTTGCCGGAAACGTTGCGGGAACGGAGCGTGGCGGATGCAGCGAATGTAGGCCAAAGGGCCCGGCGGCTCCGGAGTGGGAGGCCGATCTTTGTCGCTGTCATATCGGCCACCATGCCGGACGTGGTAGCCTCTGCTTGCGCCGTCCTGCTTGGCGTGTTTGCGCGCGTCGCGCTTGTCGCCTATGCGAGCATGAACCGTCGGACGTCGGTGTCCGTGCGGCGCAGGATTCTGGTGAACCGAGCCCTCGCGGTCATTAGGCGCTGGGTCGGCCTGATGGCTGACGTTGAGCCCATGTCGACGCAACGTGGAACTCTTGGCCTGCTGAGCCGCGACGCGTCCCAAAATGGATTTGAGCTCGTCATGAGCGAGCTTTCCTTCGGGGGTGTCAGGGACCGGGAGATTGCGGAGCAGCATCGCCGCTGCCGCGATGTTCTGGCTTGCCCGCTCTAATTACGGGGGGTCATGCTCGTCGTCGATGATGCGTTGATGTACCACTCGGGCTTCCCTTCGAGTGCGGGGCTCTTTGGGGGCCCTAGCGACTTCAGGCTAGAGCTTTTCATGCTCGAACGTCACTCGTTGCTGCCCTTCCTAGAGCTTCTGTTCCATGTCGCGGAGCTCTTGAAGGTAGCGCCACTGGGCATCAGAGGACTACAGGTCGCCCCACGGCGCTGGTGCTGGTGCTCTTGCCCTGTCGACGAGCGTGTGGACGTCGTCACCATCCTCGTCTTCGATGAGGGTGGCGTCGATGGCAGCCCCATGCGGTGGTGAGTCGCACATAAAGCACTCACGCCCGCGGCCGGCGCTGCGGTCGCTCGAATTGGAGCAGAGCTGGTAATCCCTGGCGTGCAAGAAGCCATAGAAGGCCTCTTTATCCCCAGACCTTTGAAGTCCAGGGGCTCCCAGGGATCGACGCTCCCGTGGCTAGATTCGGCGTTGGATGTCGCCTCCATGCTCGTAAGGAGGTCGGAGGCGGACCGAAGATGATGCGACACGGGCCCGATGTGTGTCCCCTCCGCGGGGTCAGCGCGAAAACCTGCAGCCACCGCCTCCGAGTAGGATGCAGCGGCGTTCTGCAAGCCATATGGTAGTGCCCTCGAGGCGGGCATCAAGGTGAGCTCAGGAGAGAGCGGTCGCCCTACCGCGAGCTGCGCCGTGATGTTGGCGAATGCGAAGTAGAGGTTGTGGAGGGACCCCTGAGTCGGCTGGGGCCCCATCAAGGTGTCGAGCTGGCACTAGAACTCGGGGTAGTCGGCTCGTGGGACGGTTGTCCCGTGAGTGGTTTGCTCCCCAGAGGGAGACAGGACAAGGTGGGCCATGGATGCCGAGATGGCACCTACGTCTACCTCGGAGGATGCCATAGGGCGACAGAGGACTAGGTCGGCCCCCTTCCAGTGGCACTGGAAGTCCAGGCTACCGAAGCAAATGATGGAGCCTAGAGCAAAATCGACGTGGCGAGAGGCCATCCGAAACTCGAAAATACGGGTGACACGCGAAGTTCCCCTACCTGGCGTACCAATTGTCGATGTCTAAAATGGCGGGGTCTAGACAGCCAACGAGTAAATTTCTAAACATGTCGGAGATCGGATGGTTGCGCTCGGAGGACACAGGGTTTATACTGGTTCAGGCACGAACGCCCTACGTCTAGTTGGTCGCGGAGTCATGTTACCGAGCGCGGAGGGCTCGTAGTGGGGAGCTACAAGTAAATGGTGAGAGAGGGAAGCGGGTTCCTAGGTCTTGTGCGTATGAGGTTCTTGGTTCTGGTGAGAGCTCGCACGAGGGTGAGTATGTGTGCGTGAATGAGTCGAGAGAGTGTCCGAGAGAGTGGATTGGGGTCCATTCTCCCCCTTTATACATAGGGAGAGATGGAGAAGTACAGTAGAGAGAGGGAGGGAGAGTGAAACGTGGGCCCCGTTCGGGCTGTAGACTTGGGAGCGCTTTTAGGCTTCTGTTCGCCTTCCTTCCTGGGGAAGATTGCGCTTGCAGACGCGTCGTCCGGGTCATGTTCGTCCTTGATGGGGTTGTAGCCACATGCCTTGTTAGTCGGAAACGTCCCTGTTCCATGATTTGGGCATGGGCAAAGGCTGGTAGCACAGGGCCAGGCACCCCTGCGTTCCGTCGTACAGGGCTAGTTGCTAAAGAAAGGTTAATTACATACCATGCATTTTTGGCGCCATTGCTAAGAACTATGTTCTTGGTGATGTCGTTAAGAAATGTCAACAAGCATTTTTGGCGCCATTGCCGAAGAAGGTATCTAAACTTAGGAAGTATTGATTAACCAATCAACATCTTACTCAAACAGGTATACCCTTATTTCTATCTATCTATGTATCTTATGTAGGGTAAATGAATGCACGGTTTTTCTCTTCTAGATAATTTCACTTCAAATCCAGACAAACTCATTTGAAGAAAGCTGAAGTTTGCACAAGTGAGGGATAATATCAAAGCACAATCAGAAACACCCTCAGCTAAAGCTCACTCTTTGGGAGACAAAGCTCAAACATCTGAAGAAAAACAACTAGAATCCAATTTAGCAATTGCTTTTGAAGCTACAGCCGAAAAGACACTGTGAGAGTTCTCTGCCCCAACTACTGCCAACATCCGCACAGGACCTACAGTTAATGTTGGAGATAAGGGATTTGAGCTCAAGCCTTCTCTCATCACCATGGTTCAAGCAAATCAATTTTGTGGAAAGGCTCATGAAGATGCAAGTGCACACTTACAACACTTTCTAGAAATCTGTAGCACCTTCACAATCAAAGGAGTATTGAGAGATGCTACTCTACTCCACCTTTTCTTGTTTTCACTTTTGGGGAAAGCAAAATAGTGGTTCTACACAAACAAGGATACCAACACTACATGGGATAAGTGTACCACTACTTTTCTGGCCAAGTTCTTTCCTACAGGCAAGACAAATGCTCTACGTGGGAAAAATTCAAGCTTTCAACAACAACATGATGAATCATTCGCCGAAGCATGGGAATGTTTCCAAGATTATATCATGAGCTGTCATCATCATGGAATGGAGGATTGGCTATTATGCAGACTTTCTATCATAGACTAGTCTCTAGTTCTCGTGAATCTATGGATGCCGCAGGTAGAGGAGCTTTCCTATCACTTAAGCTCTCCAATGCAACATCACTTTGTGAGAAGATGGCCTCTAATCAGAGTTGGAACAAAGAACATAATCAACCTCGGAAGAGAGGAGGAGGTATACATCAACTCAAGGAAGCTGACATGGTCACCGCCATGTTGGACCTTATAATGAAGAAGCTTGAAAGTCAAGACATCGAGAAGGGAGATGTCCTGCATATCAATGACTCTCACATGACTTGCGAAGAATGTGAAGATATTGGGCATTCAGGAAACAATTGTCCTGAATTGCAAGAGGATGTAAACTTCATCAACAACAATAATTATCGTCCTCAGCAAGGCCAAGGATGGAATCAGCCAAACCAAGGATGGAATCATCAACCTCGACAAGGTAATTATCAAGGTAACAACAATTACAATTTTCCACCTTTGAGAGATCTAGTTGCTGGTCAGTCCAAACTACTCGAACAAATATCGAACAAATATAAATTCTAGGATTTATACCTTTGCTTCTGCTATCAAAATTCAAAATAGATTCAATAAAATGTTAGAGATTCAATTAGCTCAGCTGGCAGCTATTGTTCCCCTAACGAAGGAACGCAAGATTCCAGGCCAACCGGAAGATTTAGAAACTACAAATCTGGTCAACATTTTCAATGCAGCCAACTACTACACTCAGCCCACTGATGTGAAGTGAATTGACTATTCACTTCCTAAGAAGAAAGGTGACCCAGGAGGTCTATCATTCCTATCTCCATAGGATGTCACACCTTCCTAGAAGCTATCTGCAATTTTGGTGCAAGTGTCAACATCATGCCTAAGGTAATATATGAAACGATTTTGGGAGACCCCTTGTTGTACACAAACATGCATTTACAGCTTGCAGATCAGTCCATCTATTACCCCGAGGGAGTTCTAGAAGAAATCGTCATTCCAGTGGGACAATCATATGTTCCCATTGACTTTGTGGTCATGGAGACAAGAGGAGATGAAACAACACCCATCGTATTGGGCCGACCATTCTTATGCACAACTAAAGCCATCATCTATGCGGAGCATGCCAAGATTGTCTTTTCCATAAAAGACAAGAAAGAGAAGTTCTCATTTAAGAACCACATGCTCAACACTCCTGCACTTCCACGAAGGCAGTACGAACAAGATCAACTAGCAGTACCCAAGAAGAAGAACAATAGAAGGAGGAAGAACAAGCAGTGCCATATCTCAGAAGGAATAGTCTAGATGATCAATCCAGTCAATACAGAGCACGATCACTTGCTAGCCTTGCCATATGTAGTCAAGAAGGGAGACCCAGGAGTACCAACCATTGAATGTGCAATCATCAAGATAGTCTTCCCTTCGACCTTCTGCGACACAGGATCAGGAGTCAACATAATGTCAAAGGTAACCTATGATCATTTATTTGACGGTTATACCTTTGTACCCAACCTACATGCAGTTGCAGATGGAGGACCTAACATACAGATTTCCCGAAGGCATAGCAAAGAATGTGGTGGTAAAAATTCAAGATTCATATATTCCTGTAGACTTTGTAATACTTGACATGTAGGATGAAGATGATATGACTCTTATCCTATGGAGACCATTCCTCAACACCACCAGAGCCATCATCTTCATTGCATCTGGAGAAATCCACTTCAACTTACCCATTGGAAAGGTATGTTGTAAATTCAATAGTTATACTAATCATATACAGCCCAAGGAGCGACGCAACAGAAGGAGACGCCATACCCGCCGTCAAGCAACCGAACCGTTGAAGGATGGATGGGTGGACTATCCTGGAGAAGTCACAAGATATGAAAACCAATCCAATGACCAGGAGCAAGAAGCATTGGAAGAACCTTGCTAGAATGAGTGGGGACAACAAATTGAAAGAATGGAGCTACATGCAAAAGAAGAAGTAGAAGAGACATGAGTACGAGCACAACAATGGTGGGAGGAGAAAAAGATGCACCACAAGATAAGGAGGAATCGTCTGAGTCAACCTTAGATGATAAATCTGACAAGTAAGTACTCTCTCCTATCTAGTCTTATCGGTGGACTATAAATCCCGTTCCTTTGCCACAAGGTAAAAATGGCAGTTACCTAATTAATTAGCATTAGTAATTTATCACCTTTATTTTTTTGCACACTAAATAAAAACAAAAGAAATATTTATTTATCATTGCATCATAAAAACACTAAGCCCCATGTAAGCGAACTTATGGTACTACCATAAGGGAATTTACTATGGTGGCACAAAAATAATTTTTATTTCTCTTGCTTTATAAAATAGAAAATTCTAAAAAGAGATGAGATATTCAATTCCTGTTAGAATCTATAAAGTTTAAATTAGCTCATGAGAATATTCAATTACTCTTTTGGCTGACCGCTAACCCCATTGTCATAATGGAGCCTCGAGTTTTGTTTGTTCTTGTCGGAGTATAACCATGCAAGATTGAAATCACCAAGAAGGAGTGTGCCCAACTAGAGGCTACTTCCATAGATCATTCAACTCAACCATAGAAAAAATCAAGCTTGGGGGAAGGAACCCCCAGTTATCAAGTAAGTATACTTATACTATTATCTAGTCTATCTTATAGTCATAAAATATTAAAAATATGTGAGCACATGAAGGTTCACCATAGTATCATAAGAAAACTTAAAATTACCAAAGATATATGGGCACATGAAGGTCCATATCTGTCGATTCTTAAGAGTCCTAAATAAATATATGATTAGTTAGGGTGTGTGTTTATTTTGTTAGAGTCAATAAAAGCTATGAACAATAATTTTGTCTTGGAGATGATGAATAGTTGCTCTGCCGTAATCCCTTTTAAATACCTAGTTTTCAACCTTGATTTCTCCTAAGTTTTGCTTAAAACTACTTTGATTTGAGAATTTACTCTGAACCTAAAATTTGTGGAGGCATATACTTAAGCTAAGTCTAGGTGGTTGGGAGATATGACATGAAAGTCTGAGCTGCTATTTATCTTACTCCTAGCAATACTAAGTTCTGGTGATTTATCTTTTGAAAATTTAAAATCTGACATGATGAGCTCTTGTATGACATAGTTGAGATTCCTACCAAAGCCATATACTTTTATACATTTAGATTAGGAAGATTCATTCATGCTACTTGTCTTTGTATTGAGTGTTGTCAACCTTTAGACCCTGTGAAGAGTCTTGTCATGCTTTTAATTCAAGATCACGTACACACCACCCAAATATGCACTAATCTACACTTGAGTAGGAGCAACAACATGCCATTCATCCACCAGAAAAAGGTCTTACTCTTACACTAAGAGTAACCACCACCAAAAATATTCATTCCATTTCCATTCATCCAATAAACGCTCCAAGTTCTTGTTATATTCTCTCAGCAGTTTTTCTTGGTAATGGAGGTATGAGCTATGAAAAAGCTATATGAAAAAAAGAGGGGAATTAAAAATGGACAAGTGTCTAACATACCTCTCAGGAAAAATAAATAAAGAATAAGATAGCTCATAATCTCTAGCCATGTTGTTCAATATATTCCAAATTCCAAAAGAGAGATTTATTCCAAGGAGCAAAGTAGAATTAGATTTTTCCACCATCACCATCATACCATATATCCACCATATCCATACACATGCACATCTTGACTTGATTGTATGACTTGACTCTTTGTGGATCTATTGTTTGACTTTACAATATATAGAAAGTAAGTACCTTGTTAAGCCATTCCTATGAACTCCACTATATTTACTAGTATAGGAGGGCATGGAATTATGCCTCAGTGAGATCCACAAATACCACATACATAAGAGACATGAGGATGTCATACAATTAAGCTCTGAGTTTTATATTGAAAACTTTGCAAAACCCGGAATTTTGGTAGAGTGAAGAGTTTGAGACATAGTACCTGATTCGATTGCTCTGTCTTTTGATTGCTCAAGACCCAAGTGATAGTAAAAGCCCCATGGTTAAAGGTAATACGGGTGAGTTCGAAAGTCAGAGCAGCTTTTTTTCTAATTCTTAGAAGAATTTTTGTTTGAAAGTATGTAAACTTTTGAGGTGTGAAAGCATTGCAGCAACTCCTGATCCAAGTTTATTAGATAGGCTTTCTAGGGACTAGCAAAGGGTGTTGGTATTTCTTATGACTATTGGATAAATCCGCAAGCGCACAGATTATACCGTTGTAGCACTTCACCTAGGAGTATTCCAAGGTATCGTAATTTATATTTTCCCAAGGGAAAACTGGGCTAGAAATGACAATTAGAGAGAGATCCTAGAGAGCCCCTCAACATAGTACCAACTAGTATAGGAGGGTAAATGATATATGTGATAGGAAGGGTTGATGAATGAATAAGCCAAGGTAAATGATAGTTAGAACGGACTAGATAGTATAGCTAGGTGGGAGGACAACGAGAGTAAAGGGACTCCTATGTAATTCACTCTACTTCAATATACTTAGCCAATTAACTAGTCTAAACACTATAGTTTGCCTCCTCAATACAAGTATGCTAGGCGAGGGGATAGATCAGTAGGAGGACAAAACTCCTACTGGACCGTGCCCTCTTCTTATGGGGGCATTACCTTTTAAGAACTTGCCTACAAACATGTGGTGGAATATAAAGACTAGACAAGGCTGTCACTCTCTTGCTAGCTACCACAACTATCCGTGCAACAAGCGGTAACCAAGGACAAAGTGATGTATAAGCACCATGCTTACACACAACTTATTACTTTGACAACAATCTATAATCAAAGCACCCTATGACAGGCAATGATCGCATATGGGAAAGGCCACAAGGATCACAGACTATTGATGTAAAGGCTATTAAAGAGCAAAAGCATATAACAATACTATATCTAGTATAGCAATGCTCAAAGTAAATACTAAGTAAAGTAGAGAGAAAAGTAATATATTGATAAAGATAAAGTCTTACAAAGAAGGAAAGATACAAGAGCTATACCAGACTTTCCAGAAGACAACTCCGGAAATCCCGAGCGCAGCTCGACTCAATTCTAACTCCCACTCTAGAGTAACTATTTGAACAATCTAAGGATTAGAGCTTCTAGGCTTCTTCACCATGTGTAAAGAGTGGGGTATGAGCCTCTATTTATAGTTGGAGGTGGAGTAGGGGCTACTCTATCGCCACGTCAGCGATCCAGGGGGCTTCAATCCTCCACCCTTGGATCCAACCGACCTTGAACCGCCTTTGGATGGATGGTGTTGATTTCCAACATGTGTGAGTGGATATGGCGGATGGAAGGAGGTGAACTGAACTAGGGGGTGGTCGGCCGACCCGCCTATGGCATGTGGGCCACCCTTTGGTCTTCTAGATGTAGCCCCACTAGTTAGGGACCATGTGGTGGCCTGGTGGGCCCAGGTGATGGTCGACCGACCGTGCCTTGGGGGCTCTGGCACACCTCAGCCTTCTAGGTGCTAGTCCCACTTGTCATTTGTTTTGGATGTTGGTCCTAAGGTGGTTGTCATGTTTATCTCCTTGGTGTGGGCCCATGGATCCATGTGCTTTGCTTGTGAGCCATTGAGAGAAAACACAGAGTGATCCAAGGGTGGGAATTCACTCTATGGTGCTTCTCCTGGATCATGGACAACAGGGGAGAGTCAGTGGGCCCATAGGGTGGTCGGCCGACCCCCTATGTGGGTCCCACTGGCTCTCCTTTGATCCATTTCTTCATTCCTGCAATCAAACACTCCATGGACATGTGGAACTTGTTATTTGATGATGCATGCTCATGATGTGTTTGTTTATTCTTGATCCTGAGATTGTTGGCAGCATTTTGGTTAAGTAAAAGTATATCATTCTTGGAGCACTAAATCTACAACAATTAAACTTAGCTCGATGGATCAGGAGTTGCTACTATGCTTCATATTTCAAGAGTACTAAATCTACAACAATCATACTTCTCTTTTGAATGGAAAAATTAGCAATAAAGACTCACCCATATTACCTTAGTCCTTCATGGGTCTTGTAGCTTTATCCTTTGTCTTGGGAAGTTGAGAGATAGAACAACTTGACTTGAGCACTAGATTTCTCATTCTTTCACAAGTTTCATTTCGGAGGTTTTGTAAAGTTTTGTAAAAGAAAGACTTAGTGTTCCTCAAAGGGTACTCTCGAGTCGCTCATAAGGTGTATGATTCCTCACCAAGGCACATATCAAAGTTTGCCTTCTTTTTCATCCTACTCTAAAGGCTTATGTGGAGCTATAGGTAGGGATCAAAAGATGTAGCAAACTTACCTTGCATATATTGTAAAGTCAAATTTTGGATCCAAGGAGAGAAATGTAATACTCTTAGATCAAGATGTGCAAGTGTGTGGAAACATGGAAAATGATCAATACTCCTCTATATGATATGATCTCTCTTTCTAACTTATAAAATTGAGACATATCTATCTTTTTTTCATGAGCTTTGATGTGCTCATCATTTTTCTAAAACTTGGGACTTTGATGTGCCCTTATATTTTTATAATTTTGCATAGTCTATGTCCCATTTACTAGCAAAATACTAGAGAGAGATTTTTCTACTAGAGCATGGAGTATGAACTATGTGGAAAATGTAAGGCATGTTTTTGCGTACTTCTAGTGTAGAAGCAACATGTATATGTGGTGTGTACGTGATCTTGATTTTGGGAGCATGATAAGTCTCTCAACAAGGGTCACAAAACTTGACAAAACTCAACACAAAGCAAGCAACTTATGTAGAAAGGTTATATCATGAAAGAGCATATATGGCTTTGGTACGAATTTTCAACATTGAGGAACAAAAAGTGTTTTTATCATTTTAATAAATAAAACTTCGATAGTCATTATTGCTTAGAACAATATTATAGCAGCTCTTATCTTGTCATATCATGTCTCACAACAACTTAGACTTAGTTACAGTATTTGCAACCCACAAAAGTTTCAGGTTCATGATGGTTTCTTTAAGCCAAATAGTCCATACTTAGAGATATACCAAGTTGTAAACTAAGTACTAGAGAAACATTTAGCAGAGCAACTATTCATCATTTCCATAGGAGATATTAATTTTGATGGAACAAGTGAGAGTAGAGAGAAGTCTTTTCATTTTTATCATATGCAGATATTTTTTTTAGATGCAACAACAAAAGATAAGCAGGAAAATGCATGAACATAAGTGCTGAAATTAAATACTTAGTGGGGGAAGGGAACCTCCCCAAGCTTATCCTTTGCTTAACATGGTGGTGGCGGATATGGATGTAGTTGCCACCGCGAGTCCCACTGTTGGTGTTGTTCTTCTTGTAATGCTTTGTAGCACCCAGTTTTGAAATGCAAAACCAAGTACATCATACATGTGTGCCTAGGATGTCCAAACACACATATACTCACAAATTGTAGAATACCAAAGTAAAGTACTTTATTACATCAATATCCATCACATTATTACATCATATAGTATGAGTTCAACATAAAAGTACATAGCCACAGGGACTTTGACTGGGAGACATCAACTAGTAGTCCTGGACATCCTCTGGAAAGTCCTCAAAGCCATCATCTGGTACCCGTCCGGGATTTTCATTGTATAAAACAAGTGTAAGCATACCACAGCTTAGCAAGCATAACCAGGGTACTAAAGGCTCATAAGGTTTGACACTGTTCGACTGCAGTTAGTGATGAGGACATCAACACCACACCAACACCATCTCCAGCACCACTTGGTCCTATTACTCGTGCTCGTGCCCGTGAACTCAATCATCAAGTAAGTTTATTCTCAAACTCTTGTCCATTATATTTAGACAATGGAGACACGTTGATGAGGACATCAACACCACACCAAAACCATCTCCAGCACCACTTGGTCCTATTACTCGTGCTCGTGCCCGTGAACTCAATCATCAAGTAAGTTTATTCTCAAACTCTTGTCCATTATATTTAGACAATGGAGACACATGCACTCTTGTTTTGCTCAGGAACAATGGAGAGGATCAGCGGGACACGGGATGGGCACTAGCTGGATTTGGACTGCAGGACAACACCAACTTGTGATGGATGCCACGACTTCATACGGACTCCGATTGGGACATTCTCACACTCTTTGGAAAGCTTATCAAGTCTACTTTCCAACGGATCCAGAAGCATGGCTATACCTTATCAGATGCGTCCAGAGTCATCGTTTTTGTATCGAGACCTTTTCTGTCCACCGGTGCTGCGTCACCTTATTTTGGGCCTGTGGCCCATGTATCAAGTTGGGTCCATTAGGGACGCGTCCTAGGGTTGGAGAACGACCCCAACACTCTTGTGGTCGTCCTCCCAACTCCTTATAAGTCTTTAGAGCCGCCACAAACAGTTTAGGTTTTGTTTCGTCGAGTTAGCTATTGCTACCGCCTTTCAGCGCGCGTGTTGGATCAACCGTCCGTCTGATTGTCATCAGAACCTCACCATATTGTGTTCTCAGATTGAAACCTTCATATTCATCTTGCAATTGAGTGTTTGTTCATCTTGTTCTTGCTGGTTCTTCGATTGCTTGCAGGACGGGAGCCTAGTGGCTGGTTGTCGCGCCGCAAGATCACGGCAGCCATCGGAGGTGGTGTATCGGTTGCTAAGGCGCAACGTCCTTGGACGGTTGTAGTCGAGCCGTGAACGTCATCTCCCTCCACAAATCGAGTTATCCACCAACTCTCATCGAAAGATCGAACTTCGAACCCTACGGGTCGTCATCACACGTGCACTCTTGTTTTGCTCAGGAACAATGGAGAGGATCAGCGGGACACGGGATGGGCGCTAGCTGGATTTGGACTGCAGGACAACACCAACTTGTGATGGATTCCACGACTTCATACGGACTCCGATTGGGACAATCTCACACTCTTTGGAAAGCTTATCAAGTCTACTTTCCAACGGATCCAGAAGCATGGCTATACCTTATCCGATGCGTCCAGGGTCATCGTTTTTGTACCGAGACCTTTTCTGTCCACCGGTGCTGCGTCACCTTATTTTGGGCCTGTGGCCCATGTATCAAGTTGGGTCCATTAGGGACGCGTCCTAGGGTTGGAGAACGACCCCAACACCCTTGTGGTCGTCCTCCCAACTCCTTATAAGTCTTTAGAGCTGCCACAAACAGTTTAGGTTTTGTTTCGTCGAGTTAGCTATTGCTACCGCCTTTCAGCGCGCGTGTTGGATCAACCGTCCGTCTGATTGTCATCAGAACCTCACCATATTGTGTTCTCAGATTGAAACCTTCATATTCATCTTGCAATTGAGTTCTTGTTCATCTTGTTCTTGCTGGTTCTTTGATTGCTTGCAGGACGGGAGCCCTAGTGGCTGGTTGTCGCGCCGCAAGATCACGACAGCCATCGGAGGTGGTGTATCGGTTGCTAAGGCGCAGCGTCCTTGGACGGTTGTAGTCGAGCCGTGAACGTCATCTCCATCCACCAATCGAGTTATCCACCAACTCTCATCGAAAGATCGAACTGCGAACCCTACGGGTCGTCATCATTTGGTATCAGAGCTGGGCCCTTGTTTAAGGGGGTGGGAATGATGAGGACATCCTCCATTATTTACCCGTTGGCAAAGACGCAACAAATAATGGGCCAAGTGGCCCGGTTGTAGTCGGACGGTGAACGTGTGAGCCTCTGAATAATCCCACCTTGCTTAGCTTGGGAGGAGGAAGCCACCTTAAAAGGGAGAGCCACCCTTCCCTTATCAGACTAGTCTTTTAGGGAGATTGGGCCTTTCTCTAAGTGGGTGTGCCTAAGAACTGTTGGGGTCCGGGCAACCTCAATTTATCGGGCCTCGGCCAACCCTACCTGGGCCGGATGTATCATTTGGTATCAGAGCCAGGTTTATCGGTGAGAGACTTCCAATTCTTCACAAATTTTTTTTCCTATAGTCCAGAAAAGCCAAAAAAAAAATAGTAGATTAGTTTTCTGTAATCCCATAAACCCGTTGAGCCTTTTGCTAGTACTACTTAGTTAGGGCTTGTTGAGTCGTCGGTTGCATCGGTTGTGTCGAGTTGCTGGTTTTAGTTATAGTCCTTTAGAGTTTCGAGTTCTTGTCACGTTCTAGTCCGAGTCTAAGTAGATTTCGTTGCTGTCAAGTTCGAGTCCGAGTACTACCCTGGTATTCGTGGCTGTCCAGTTCGAGTTTGAGTTGTGTTCTGGAATCGAGTCCGAGTACTACCCTAGTATTCGCTGCTGTCAAGATCGAGTCCGAGTACTACCCTGGTTTTTCGCTGCTATAAATTGTCGTCGTCCGCGTTGTTTTCCATAATTCAGTTCGCGCACTACAAGTCGGGACTACAAGTTTCATACCATATTACAGCGAAGCTTACTTTAGAGAGAGAGAGAGAGAGAGAGAGATTTGCCTATATACCCCTGCACTTTTGGAAAAAGTGTGTGTGGTGATTTGCTCTTTTGACATCTCTTTGTTCCTATAATCAGTTTTGAGGTTTCCCTGAAAAAGAAAAAAAAAGAAAAAAAAAGAAAAAAAAAAGAAAAAAAAAGCAAAAAAAAAGAAAAAGAAAAAAAAAGAGGCAAAAAAAAAACAAAAAAAAAGGGGCTGATCTTTGTGTTTTCCTCCTTTGGATAGGTGGTGTTTGTGAGTTCCTTTGTGTCCAGGCTCGCGTCTCTAGCACGGTCTAGGCTAGGACCAGCACAGTACCACCTTTGAACGATTATTCAGCTCGCTTTTTAATCTAACGTGGTGCTAGTATTTGTCCTTGAGCATAACATTGGCCACCTACAGCTCCACATATTCGACTACAACTTGACAGGTGTTGTGCTACGGTACCGATACATTCACTTCCAAGGTTGCAGACTTGCTGGTTGTTGACCCCTCTTGTTCGAGCAAGGTAAGAACTGGTAAGAGCTTGAGAAACAGGTTGAGAGAGAGTGCTTTGCTGTAGCTACATCCTAATAGTTGTAGGGCTTTTATTTCTTCACTTGTATTCTTGTTGTTCTTGTCTTTTAAACCATGTCAGGAACAGAGGACAATAACCAGATGCCACAAACTCCACGCACCAAGGGCATCATTCAGCATTTTACAAGACAGGTGCAGCTCCACGCAGATGGACTTGATCGAGATTTACAGGTGACCAATGAAAAGATTGGGCAGTTGGAGTCCGCCCAACTCACCACCACCACCAAGCTTACAAGAGTTGAAGCATCAATGGCTCGTATGGACAGAAGCCTTGTTGCTCTTCTACAACGTTTTGATGACTTCCACACAAGAGACAAAGAGAAGAATGATGACGGCAACAATGACGAGGAGCGGGTCGAAGATAATGATGAGGATGCTTACTCTGGAGATATGGATCTTGATGACAATGACCTTCGTGATCGACGTCGCCTACACTTAAATCGAAGAGGTATGGGTCACCGTCGACGTGAGGTACACAATAACAATGATGCTTTTAGTAAGATTAAATTTAAAATACCTCCTTTTGATGGCAAGTATGATCCTGATGCATACATTTCATGGGAAATTGCTGTTGACCAAAAGTTTGCATGTCATGAATTTCCTGAGAATACACGTGTTAGGGCTGCTACTAGTGAGTTTAGCGACTTTGCTACTGTATGGTGGATAGAGTATAGTAAGAAAAATCCTAGGAACATACCACAGACTTGGGATGCTTTGAAAAAAATCATGAGGGCTAGATTTGTTCCTTCTTACTATGCACGCGATTTGCTACATAAACTCCAACAACTAAGACAGGGTGCTAAAAGTGTAGAAGAGTATTATCAAGAATTACAAATGGGTATGTTGCGTTGTAATTTAGAGGAGGATGAGGAACCTGCTATGGCAAGATTTTTGGGTGGGTTAAATCGTGAAATTCAGGACATCCTTGCATATAAAGAGTACACTAACGTAACCCGTTTGTTTCATCTTGCTTGTAAAGCTGAAAGGGAAGTGCAGGGGCGACGTGCGAGTGCTAGGACTAACTTTTCTGCAGGGAAGACTAATTCATGGCAGCCCCGTACGACTCCTACTACGACTACACCAGCTCCTACTAGCGACAAGCTTCGTGCTACTCCAGCGAATTCAGTGGCGAAGACGGTACAGAAGCCTAGTGCAAGTGCTTCGTCCGTGGCATCTACAGGTAGAACAAGAGACATTCAGTGTCATCGATGCAAGGGATATGGCCATATGATGCGCGAGTGTTCAAGCAAGCGCGTTATGATAGTCAAAGATGATGGTGAGTATTCATCTGCTAGTGATTTTGATGATGATACACTTGCATTGCTTGCGGCTGACCATGCAGGTAGTGAAGAATATGTGGAAGAACATATTAATGCAGGTGCAGCCGACCACTATGAGAGCCTCATTGTACAGCGTGTGCTTAGTGCACAAATGAAGAGGGCGGAGCAAAATCAGCGACACATGTTGTTCCAAACAAAGTGTGTCATCAAGGAGCGTTCATGTCGCATGATCATCGATGGAGGTAGCTGCAACAACTTGGCAAGCGCTGACATGGTGGAGAAGCTTGCGCTTACCACCAAACCACACCCACATCCATATTACATTCAATGGTTAAATAACAGCGGTAAGGCAAAGGTAACTAGACTTGTGCGAATCAATTTTTCCATTGGATCCTATAAAGATGTGGTTGAATGTGATGTTGTGCCTATGCAAGCTTGTAATGTGCTGCTAGGGCGACCTTGGCAATTTGATAGAGATTCTATGCATTCTGGTCGAACAAATCAATATTCTTTTCTATACCATGATAGAAAAATTGTGTTGCATCCTATGTCCCCTGAAGCTATTATGCAAGATGATGTAGCTAAAGCCTCAAAAGCTAAAAGTGAGAGCAATAGAAATGACCAATCTGTTGCTGATATGAAAGAGGAGATAAAATTGAAAGGAAATTGTTTGCTTGCTACTAAATCTGATATTAATGAGTTGAATGCTTCCCCTACTGTTGCTTATGCTATAGTATGCAAAGAGGTATTGATTTCCCTTCATGATATGCAGCGTTTTTTGCCTCCTGCTGTCGCTAACATTTTGCAGGAGTATTCGGATGTGTTCCCAAGTGAAGTACCATCGGGCCTGCCACCACTTCGAGGCATTGAGCACCAAATTGACCTGATTCCTGGTGCCTCATTGCCCAACCGTGCACCATATAGGACCAATCCAGAAGAAACAAAGGAGATTCAGCGTCAAGTGCAAGAACTCCTCGGCAAAGGTTACATACGTGAGTCTCTAAGTCCTTGTGCTGTTCCGGTTATTTTAGTGCCTAAGAAAGATGGATCGTGGCGTATGTGTGTGGATTGTCGGGCTATTAATAATATTACTATTCGATATCGTCATCCAATTCCACGATTAGATGACATGCTAGATGAATTGAGTGGTGCTGTTGTGTTTTCCAAAGTGGATTTGCGTAGCGGGTATCATCAGATTCGCATGAAATTGGGAGATGAATGGAAAACTGCTTTCAAAACTAAGTTCGGCTTGTATGAGTGGTTAGTCATGCCTTTTGGGTTAACTAATGCACCTAGTACCTTCATGAGATTGATGAATGAGGTTTTGCGTGCTTTCATTGGAAGATTTGTTGTTGTTTATTTTGATGATATATTAATTTACAGCAAATCTATGGAAGAACATATTGATCATTTATGTGTTGTTTTTAAAGCTCTACGGGAGGCACGTTTATTTGGTAACCTTGATAAGTGCACCTTTTGCACAGATCGTGTTTCTTTTCTTGGCTATGTTGTTACTCCACAGGGAATTGAGGTTGATAAAGCCAAGGTGGACGCTATACAGGGTTGGCCAGTACCAAAGACTATCACCCAAGTGCGGAGTTTTCTAGGACTTGCTGGGTTCTATCGTCGCTTTGTGCAGGATTTCAGCACCATTGCTGCACCATTGAATGAGCTTACGAAGAAGGGAGTCGTGTTTTCTTGGGGAACCCCACAAGAGAGGGCCTTCAACATGTTGAAAGATAAGTTGACAAATGCACCTCTTCTCCAACTTCCTGATTTTAATAAAACTTTTGAACTTGAATGTGATGCTAGTGGAATTGGATTGGGTGGTGTTTTGTTACAAGAAGGTAAACCCATTGCATATTTTAGTGAGAAACTAAGTGGGCCTCTTCTGAATTATTCTACTTATGATAAGGAATTGTATGCTCTCGTGCGAACATTAGAAACATGGCAGCATTATTTGTGGCCCAAAGAATTTGTTATTCATTCTGATCATGAATCGTTAAAGCATATTCGTAGTCAAGTAAAACTGAACCATAGACATGCTAAGTGGGTTGAATTTATTGAATCTTTTCCTTATATAATTAAGCACAAGAAAGGGAAAGAGAATATCATTGCTGATGCTTTGTCTAGGAGATATACTTTATTAACACAACTTGACTATAAGATCTTTGGTTTGGAAACAATTAAACAACAATATATACATGATAATGATTTTAAAGACGTGTTGCTGCAATGTAAGGATGGAAAAGCATGGAATAAATTTGTTCTAAATGATGGCTTTGTGTTTAGAGCTAACAAGCTATGCATCCCAGCTAGCTCCGTTCGTTTGTTGTTGCTTCAGGAAGCGCATGGAGGTGGCTTGATGGGACATTTTGGAGCAAAGAAGACGGAGGACATACTTGCTGGTCATTTCTTTTGGCCAAAGATGAGGAGAGACGTGGAGCGATTTGTTGCTCGCTGCACAACTTGTCAAAAGGCAAAGTCACGTTTACATCCCCACGGTTTGTATATGCCTTTACCTGTTCCTAACGCACCTTGGGAAGATATTTCTATGGATTTTGTTTTGGGATTGCCAAGGACTAGGAAGGGTCGTGATAGTGTTTTTGTGGTTGTGGATAGATTTTCTAAGATGGCACACTTTATACCTTGTCATAAAACTGATGATGCTACACATATTGCTGATTTGTTCTTTCGAGAAGTTGTTCGTTTGCATGGTGTGCCAAATACAATTGTTTCTGATCGAGATGCTAAATTTCTTAGCCATTTTTGGAGAACTTTATGGGGTAAATTGGGGACTAAGCTTTTATTTTCTACCACATGTCATCCCCAAACTGATGGTCAAACTGAAGTTGTGAATAGAACTTTGTCTACTATGTTAAGGGCTGTTTTAAAGAAGAATATTAAGATGTGGGAAGATTGTTTACCTCATATTGAGTTTGCTTATAATCGTTTAGTGCATTCTACTACCAAGATGTGCCCATTTGAGGTTGTTTATGGCTTGTTACCACGTGCTCCTATTGATTTAATGCCTCTACCAACTTCTGAACACTTGAATTTTGATGCTAAGCAACGTGCTGAGTTGATGTTAAAATTGCATGAAACAACTAAAGTAAACATAGAGCGCATGAATGCTAAGTATAAGATTGCTGGTGATAAAGGTAGAAAGCAATTGATTTTTGAACCTGGTGATTTGGTTTGGTTGCATTTGAGAAAGGATAGGTTTCCTGAATTGAGAAAATCTAAATTGCTGCCTAGAGCTGATGGACCATTTAAAGTGCTAAAACGTATTAATGAGAATGCATATAAGCTTGATCTTCCTGTAGCTTTTGGGATTAGTCCCACATTTAACATTGCAGATTTGAAGCCATATTTGGGAGAGGAAGATGAGCTTGAGTCGAGGACGACTCAAATGCAAGAAGGGGAGGATGATGAGGACATCAACACCACACCAACACCATCTCCAGCACCACTTGGTCCTATTACTCGTGCTCGTGCCCGTGAACTCAATCATCAAGTAAGTTTATTCTCAAACTCTTGTCCATTATATTTAGACAATGGAGACACGTGCACTCTTGTTTTGCTCAGAACAATGGAGAGGATCAGCGGGACACGGGATGGGCGCTAGCTGGATTTGGACTGCAGGACAACACCAACTTGTGATGGATGCCACGACTTCATACGGACTCCGATTGGGACAATCTCACACTCTTTGGAAAGCTTATCAAGTCTACTTTCCAACGGATCCAGAAGCATGGCTATACCTTATCCGATGCGTCCAGGGTCATCGTTTTTGTACCGAGACCTTTTCTGTCCACCGGTGCTGCGTCACCTTATTTTGGGCCTGTGGCCCATGTATCAAGTTGGGTCCATTAGGGACGCGTCCTAGGGTTGGAGAACGACCCCAACACCCTTGTGGTCGTCCTCCCAACTCCTTATAAGTCTTTAGAGCTGCCACAAACAGTTTAGGTTTTGTTTCGTCGAGTTAGCTATTGCTACCGCCCGCCTTTCAGCGCGCGTGTTGGATCAACCGTCCGTCTGATTGTCATCAGAACCTCACCATATTGTGTTCTCAGATTGAAACCTTCATATTCATCTTGCAATTGAGTGCTTGTTCATCTTGTTCTTGCTGGTTCTTCGATTGCTTGCAGGACGGGAGCCCTAGTGGCTGGTTGTCGCGCCGCAAGATCACGACAGCCATCGGAGGTGGTGTATTGGTTGCTAAGGCGCAGCGTCCTTGGACGGTTGTAGTCGAGCCGTGAACGTCATCTCCATCCACCAATCGAGTTATCCACCAACTCTCATCGAAAGATCGAACTGCGAACCCTACGGGTCGTCATCAGTTAGTAATTTTAGTTGGTCAAGTTTTATTAAACAAGTATACTACTTTAGTGATAAAAACCCATCCCAAGTGATTAAGTCATTAAGCAAAATTAACATCGTTCCCAACCAACCATGTAACCCAAGTAACAGCTATCAAGAAGGATCCAGGCCGCTCGTAACCGTGAGCACGACTATCATGATAGGTTTACACTCTGCAGAGGTTGTACAACTTTACCCCCAAGTCATGATTCCCATTTTTCGGGGTTAGCTAGACCCAAATACCTCTACCAAGGAGGCGTGGCAGGGTTTCACTACATAACCTTTCACTAGATACCCTAACAAGTTAGTGGCCGCTAGGTTTCACTGGCAAGTATGCATGGGTGTTCTCCTTCGAGTGGCTCATGTGGTCGCAGCACTATGCATGCCTACAAGACAGGAGAACCGTCAAACATCCCCCGGCACCCCCCTCTTGCGCCAACAAAATGGTAACCACTAACAAGCTAGAGACATTCTAGTTAATTAGTTAAAGTCAGAGCCATATGACACTTGGGGTTGCACGGCCTTCTTGGGTGGCCGCTTCAGGAGAGTTCCTATGGAGAGGTACTAAAGCAACAAAACCCGTGCTTTATCCCCCTGCAACTACTCCCATAGGTATACAAGGTATAAGGATCAAAAGTCTAGTATATGAAAGCCTATGGTTCATCAATTTGAATGGACTCATGCATGAATAAAATGTGAATTAAGGTTACATAGGTGCAAGGGGCCTTAGTTACACTTGCCTTCCTCAAAGTTCTCCTGCTGTTCCTGCTGGTCAAAGAAAGGTTCCTCAAACTCAACTTGTTCACCCTCTTTTAAACATCAAGCAAACACCATACAAGTATTCCAATACATGCAAACAAATAGAGTTTAATTAGAACAATACACCAAACATTATAAACAGAAGGTAAAAAGCTTTTAAAAGTATTCTACATACTTCTACGATCACATAGACGTGAAATTCACTCAAATCGGATTTAAAATGAGAAAGATATGCATGTTTAAAGGTTTGAATGGCATTTCTGTAATTAGCCCGAACTATTTTTGAATTAAAACAATTAAATTCTGGATTAAAAACGTTCTCTGGACGGCGTGTTCTTTATTTCAAAACTGCAGGGGTTAAAACAGAAGAAAACAGGGCTAAAATTAAATGAAATAGAATTGGGGTGGATTGCGGGTTGATTTGCGAGAAACAGAGTGACCTGAGTGCAAAAGGGATAGGGCCGGTCTGCGCTGACCTGGTCTCCGCTGACCCAAGCGTGACGCAAGCGCCATGTGGCAGCGCGCGACTGGTGCAGCGCACCACGCGTGCGTGTGGACTGCTGACACAGTGCGGGACTAGAGGGTCCATGGGTGCACGGTGCACCAGTCACTTAACCCCGAAGGGGTATCTAATCCTAACCGCTGGAATTGGATCGGACGGTTGCAAGAGAAAGGGAAGGTTTCCCCCCCTCGGCGCACGGCGGCGCCATGGATGTCGGCGGTCGGAGCTCACCGGAGAACGTCGGAACGACGTTTCCGACCACCCCCGTTTCAACCAAGTACACAGAAGTGATCCACATGCTCGTGCGAGTGCAAAGGTGGACTCGGGTGAGACCTAGGCCGGCCGGGACGGTGTGTCCGCGGCGGCACCATGGCCGACGTGCTCTGATCATGCGGGAAACGACGATGCGAGGTGATAGCGACCGAAATAAAAGCACAGGGAGGTGCGGTGTGTGCGTGCGAGTGTATTGAGGTGCTCGGTTGACGCGAATTCCCACCGGAGCGAGGAGACCGCGGCGGTGCCATCGCTGGCGGCCACTGTGTTCATCGATTCGAGGCCTAAGGTGCCTAATCGACCGAATTAAAGGGATAGGGAGGAGAGGGAATCACCGCCAGTGAGACGAGGTCGATTGCGGGACTGGATTGGCTCTGAGCGACTTGACGACGATCGGCGGCGATCTGCAAAGAGAGAGCACGCACGGTGAGCGTCGGTGCGGCGAACCGAGGAGTGACAAGGTAGGGCGAGTAGCGCTACGGTGACGGGGCGTCGAGGCGGAGCTCCTGGAGTGCTCGGCGGCGGCGTTGGTGCTCTGGGACGGCGAGAACGCAAACGCGGCAGAGGTATGCAGAGCGCGGACAGAGAGCAAGCAGGGGAGCAGAGAGACCTCGCGGCAGGCTTTATAGGATGGAGGGGCGGAAGATGTGGAGGTCGTGATCGGTAGAGGCATCAAGGCGGGGCTTGAAGGCCTCCTTGATGGCCTGGCTTCAATGGCCATCAACGAGAGTGAAGGGGGAGCGGGGCAGTGATGCCTGTGGGGCATCTCCACTTTGTCGAGGAAGAAGGGAGGGGAGAGTGACAGGCGGGGTCCGCTGAGCAGAGAGAGAGAGAGAGAGCATGCAGCGCTAGGCTTCGGCGTCGACAAGCGGGGCCCGTGGCGCAGTGAGAGGAGAAGAGGGTTTGCGGGAGAGAGGGATGCCCCGCATGGGCCTTGGCCTTGGACCGGCTCGGTTGGGCTGAGGGAGAGGGGGTGCGGTAGAGAGAGGGGGAGGGTTGGGCTGGTTCCTGTGTTGGGCTGGATAGAGTGAGGGAGGTAGAGTGTTAAAAGAAAACCTTTTTCTTTTATTTGCTTTTGAAAAGCAAGCCCATAGGATTTGAATTTGGACTCACTCAACCTATCCTACACTCAACCAAAACCAAAAGAGGTCAGCATGAATGCAACAAACATGTTACTATGCTCTAGGTTATTTGCTTTTATTCAAAAGTTTTAATTACTCCCTATGTTATCATGAGTATAAATTAAATAGAAAGCTCAAATTTAACCTCTATTTGCAAAAGTTGAAACTAGGGTGTTACATGCTTGGATTTGTTCGGCAGTTTGCTGGACAATGCATGTTGTCTCACCATGCTCAACGTGCAGCTCGCTAAAAGCATTGGTGAGTTGATCAAATTGTTGTCGCCGTTAACGATGCTCCCTATCTTGTGTGGACGAGAAGGATGCTCGTGGTCCTTGCGGACGTGGTGTTGGAGGAGGCATGCCACTAGAAATGTGCATGGGATCGGAAGATTCATCGTCTTCCTCCTCGCCTTCAGCTCCTCGGGAAGGACCACCTTGCTCAAGATGAACAAAGTATAGCCCCTTCTGAGCTCTCCTATCTGAACCTGCAAAACCTCTTTGCCCAATTCCTTGATCTAAATCAAGGGTTAGCTTATGGGTCCTATACAACTGACGTTGCCTATTTGGAAGAGGCACCTCAATTGTATGGCCACTATAAATCATTTTAAGTTCACCATTGGGATCTCTTTTTAATATATGAACAGTTGTAAGATATTCTTTCAAAATTACTGCTATAGGGGCAGAGATATATTTGAAAGGGTAGGTGCCATTTAACAAGTTCATAGATTCAGCAAGACGAGTAATTAAAGATGTGAATTGAATAGGTCCATTACTCTCAATTGAACTTTGCCAAAATTCTACCAAGCATTTTACAGGAGAGATTTGGATCTTGTTAACCATAGCATAAAGCAATTTTAATTTCATGGTGCTTATCATGCTAGCATTACTTCTAGGAAACAAAGTCATTCATCCAAAGATGCATGAAACAAAGGGTTGGATTATGAATTTCCTTAGGTTTGAGATTTGAGAAATAATTTAGAGCAGAGATGGACATCCAAAATTTTCTTTTATTAAACCTATGCATGGCAAGGTCTAAATCAAGCAAGCATGAATCATCAAAGCCAAGAGCAACAATTAGATGACTCCAAGTTAGACTAAAGCTTTGATTGAACATGTGAAAAGATATTCCATCATTAGAGCTTTGTAGAGAACACAAGAACTCTATGGTGAGCAACTCAATTCCAAGTTCATCTACTTGCCAAAAGATAGACCAACCAATAGTAGAAAAGATACTGTTGAATTTAGTGGTCATACCTGCGTTGGAGAGAAGAATTGGATTCAATATCCTTGTGTGCTCAAAAGATCGATCCCGAAGAGAGAGATATCTTTGGTACTCTAGTTGGTCAAACCAGAGTCCACTTTGTTGATCATAGGTCCTCATCGGGGCACCATGAATGCCCCGATATGAGGTACCTCCATCGGCACTTCTTTCTCCTCCTGAGGTTGTTCTTCGGTTTGGACGTTCTCCCAAATGTATGGGGCAGAACCTCCCCTTCTTATTCCTTGGGAAGTATCCTTGGATTGGTGGGAGCATCGAGATGAGCTCCCATTCAGGATTTGCTTTGCTTTCTTGAATGTGGATCTCGGCGGGTTCTTCATCTTCTAGAGAGGAAGAGGGGCACAAGGACAAGACTAGGACAAGGTTGTGTGTAGAGTGGGTCTCATAGTTTGCCTTTTGGGGATAGGCTTGAGCTAAGAGAAGCTTGATGAAGACAAGATATCTTCTTATGGAGTAGCACTACTTCTCTTGAGAGCTAAGAACTTCACTAGAGAGAAGAGAGCAAGGCAAGGAATGGTTTGAGCTCGAACTGGATTCTGGTTAAGGTGTGAGGAATTGAGCTCTCCTTGCATGGGCTTTTATAGAGGGAGGACATGGCACCATGGGGGCACCATGGGGTGGTTGGCCGACCCCCTTGGGCATGCCCTTGGGTGCCATGATCACTATCTTTAGGAGATGCCTTACACAAAGCAAAAGGAAAAGGAGGAGGTGACCAAAGGTCGGCCGACCACCTAAAGTGGGGATTCCACGCACACTTTTTCTAGTGCTTGGTGAAAGGTGAAGCATAATGTGTGATGTGATCAAAAGTTGAGCTAAAGTGCTCAAGATTCTCCTCTTTAAACAAAGAGTAGTGGGGGACAAAGGCATGTCATGCTTTAATCAAGGTGATTGATGTGTTTTCTTTTTCAAAGCATGACAAAGTGAAAGTGAAAGGTGTCATGATTCCCCACTTTGAACAAGGAGTAGTGGGAGATAAGGATGTGTCATGCTAAAAGTGATTGATGTACTTTCTTAAAGCATGACAAAGATAAAGAGATGTCTCCTAAAGCAAAATCTGAATTTTGAATTTCTCACTACTCATATCATGAGATGCTTGGACAAAGGAAGATGGAGAAGAGAGAGAGGTGACCATGGGTCACTAGGGGTGGTCGGCTGACCCCCCCTAGTCCTCTATTTTTTTTCTTTTTCTTTATAAAGGTAAAAAAGCATTCCCTAATTAAATAAGCCAAGGTAGGGTGCATAGGGGTGGTCGGCCGACCCCCCTATGGACCTACCTTTTGTCAATTTTTAGTGCTAAACTAATCTCAAGTTTTATTTAATCTGAAACTTTATATTTTTCTAAATTTTAAGCATGATGAAAATTAAATAAATGCAAAAGGGAAATAAAAGATAACTACCGACTTACCTTTCGGCGAAGGCTCCCTAGTATTAAGTCCTTGGAGTAGGACTCTCCTTCTTGTTCATTCTTCGGGTGCACTTGATGGCTCCGGAGAGGGAGACCGTGGTGTGTGTACCTCCTTTGCTTTCCAAGCCTACCTTGGATTGGCGGGCTCGTCCTTCTTGAGTTCGTTAATCTTGGCCTCCAGGTATTGCTTCTTTTGGCGTGGTGCTCGAACTCTTCTTCTTGGTGGGTGTGCTTTAACCTGTTTGTTAAGTTTATAACCATTGAAAGCACATTTTACCTTGTGACTCGTGAACTGGAAGTGGATTTGGCCCGATCCTACGTAGATAATTGTTTTGGTGGTGTTGAGGAAGGGCCTTCCCAAAATGATGGGTACTTCCACGTTGGCTCCCATGTCCAGGATGATGAACTCGGTGGGGATGTACTCATCTTGGATGTTCACCAAGATATCCCTCGCGAGTCCTTCGGGAAACCGCATCGTCTGATCCGCCATCTGCAATCAAACACATGTATGGACCATGGGCCCTGCTAATAGATTATCATATGTTACCTTGGACATGATGTTGACACCCGATCCAAGGTCGCAAAAGGCGTTGTGGAAGGTTTGTTGTCTGATTGAGCATTTGATCGTCGGGTGGCCTGGATCTTCCTTCTTCATGATGAAGGGAGGATCGAGAAGATAGCCCCAATAGGAGCGAAGTGGAGGCTTACTAAACTTTGTTGTTACCATATTAACATGAACAACTGAATCTTCTGGTTTCCCAGAAATCTTACCTTGTTCTATAGATGGCATAACTGCTGCTAATTGAGCTAACTGGGTTTCTAACATTTTATTAAAGCTCAATTGGTTTTTCATAGCAGTTGCAAAACTATCCATCTTTTCACCAAGAGTTTCAAGAACTTTATCAGTGGCAATCATCTTTTTATTTATACCATCATTAATTTTAGATTGACCAAAAACAAGATCTTTCAATGAAAGCTGCTTATTGTAAGAATTGTAATTATTATAATTTCTATTACCTCCATTACCTTGGTAGAAGGGCGTGAGTTCCATCCTCCTTGTTGTTGGGGTTGATACCCATTGTTGTTGTTGATGATGATGAAGTTCACGTCCTTCTTCGATGTCTCAGGGCAATTGTTACCCGAGTGATCATTTCCTCCGCACACCTCGCACCATAGATCAGCTTCAATAGCTTGTGCGGTGGCGATGGGGTATATGACCTCTCTTTCCTTCTATCTCCTTCATCAGGAGGTCCATCTTGGAAGAGAGCATGTCCACCTCATTAACGGTGTGCATACCTCTCCTCTTTGGCTGGAGACGTTCCTCACCCCATCCTTGGTTGATTACCATCTTCTCGATGAGGTCCTTGACATTCCTCACTGTGTGTTGAAGGAATGCCCCTCCAGCGATAGCATCAAGGTGACTACGGGCCATACTGGAGAGCCCGTGGTAGAATCCTTGAATCAAGAGTGATGTGAACAAGGATAACACAAACTGATTCATCGGTTTGCTACATCTATACCTGCAAAATTGGGCACTGTTTCTGTCTCCTCAATCCATACCAACAGAAATATATTGAAGTCTAGTTTCCAACGCAACAAACGGTGCATCTGTTGGACTTTCGAGTGAGGAGTTATGACTATTTTGGTGGAGGCTGCACCTGCTGATGGTGGCTGCGCGAGAATGATAGAAGACCCTTTAGTTTCTCCACCAAGATCAGTTTCCACTTGCTTTTAATTATTCTTGTGTTTACACCCAACTAGGAGGGATGTTCCTAGTATAAATAGACCTTGTAATCCTTCATTGTAACAGAGTCTTTGATTAAAAACTACAGCCATCTCGTGTGTGTTCTTCTCCTCTCATGGAGAGAATATTTGGAAACTTTGGTAAGGCCTGAGTGCTTTGAAACCTTCGTTCTTTCGACTCCTGAGGAGGCTGTATAACACCGAACCTCGGTTCACCCAGTTCGTGCCTTCATGTCTATACGTCGTGATTGCGTGGCCTGGTTTTGTCGGTGCATGGAAGGGTGGATGTCTCGGTAGTTCATCGCGGGTGCAAAATCTCATGGTGCCTACCTCTCCATTAGGTCATGCAAAGATAGTTATCACCTTTATCTCTGCTCCACCGTGAAGATCAAGCCATTAAGAGTTAGTTGTTCATCAAAGAGCCAATCGTCTATCCCATGATGAGGACAGGCACGAATGTACTCTTGGAGATGCTCCCATGCTTCGGGAATCATCTCGTCAGATTGTTGTTGGAAGCTTGAAATCTTTCCACGAAGAGCATTGGTTTTGCTCGTCGGAAAGAACTTCTCAAGGAATGCGTTAGCACACTTCTCCCATGTAGTGGTCTCTTTGTGGGCGTAGAACCATTGCTTCGCCTTCCTCAATAACAAAAATGGGAAAAGACGAAGGCGAATGGCATCAGACGCCACTCCCTTGATGGTAAATGTGCCACATAACTCCATGAAGTGCTGGAGATGAGCATTGGCATCCTCATGGGGCTTCCCGCAAAATGGATTGGCTTGCACCATGTGGATCAAGGCGGCCTTCAGCTCGAAGGTGGCATCCCCGAAGTTGACCTCAGGGCACTGAGCTATGTGGGTAGTGGATGGAGCCGAGAAGTCAGAGATCGCCTTCTGGGCCATAGTTTCCTTGAGTGGTGGTGTAGATCCTCCTTCCTCGAACGGATTCAGGGTTGAGATGAACCTCTGAGGGGGAACTTGACGACGTCTAGTCCGCCTCAACAGTTGCTCGGGATCTTCTAGATAGTTTCCTGGCAGTTGGAAACCGCTCATACACTCTTTGGCTTCACAAGAAAGGAAGACACAGATAGGGGTAAGCCCCTATGACTAATTTATAACTAAGTTAACGAGAATCTGTGGATTCAATCTAATTAAAATTTCTAGGCTAAGCTTTCCCCGACAATGGCGCCAGAAATGCTTGTTGGTATTTCTTATGACTATTGGATAAATCCACAAGCGCACAGATTATACCGTTGTAGCACTTCACCTAGGAGTATTCCAAGGTAACGTAATTTATATTTTCCCAAGGGAAAGCTGGGCTAGAAATGATAATTAGAGAGAGATCATAGAGAGCCCCTCAACTTAGTACCAACTAGTATAGGGGGTAAATGATATATGTGATAGGAAGGATTGATGAATGAATAAGCCAAGGTAAATGATACTTAGAACGGATTAGATAGTATAGCTAGGTGGGAGGACAACGAGAGAGTAAAGGGACTCCTATGTAATTTACTCTACTTCAATATACTTAGCCAATTAACTAGTCTAAACACTATAGTTTGCCTCCTCAATACAAGTATTCTAGGCGAGGGGATAGATCAGTAGGAGGACAAAACTACTACCGGACCGTGCCCTCTTCTTATGGGGGGCTTACCTTTTAAGAACTTGCCTAAAAACATGTGGTGGAATACAAAGACTAGACAAGGTTGTCACTCTCTTGCTAGCTACCACAACTATCCGTCCAACAAGCGGTAACCAAGGATAAGGTGATGTATAAGCACCATGCTTACACACTACTTATTACTTTGACTACGATATAATCAAAGCACCCTATGACAGGCAATGATCGCATACGGGAAAGGCCACAAGGATCACAGACTATTGATGTAAAGGCTATTAAAGAGCAAAAGCATATAACAATACTATATCTAGTATAGTAATGCTCAAAGTAAATACTAAGTAAAGTAGAGAGAAAAGTAATATATTGATAAAGATAAAGTCCTACAAAGAAGGAAAGATGCAAGAGCTATACCAGACTTTCCAGAAGATGACTCCGGAAATCTCGAGCGTAGCTCAACTCAACTCTAACTCCCACTCTAGACTAACTACTAGAACAATCTAAGGAATAGAGCTTGTAGGCTTCTTCACCATGTGTAGAGACGGGGGTATGAGCCTCTATTTATAGTGGGAGGTGGAGTAGGGGCTACTCCATCGCCACGTCAGCTATCCAGGGGGCTTCAATCCTCCACCCTTGGATCCAACCGACCTTGAACCACCTTTTAATGGATGGTGTTGATTTCCAACATGTGTGAGAGGATATGGCGGTTGGCAAGAGGTGAACCGACCTAGGGGGTGGTCGGCCGACCCCCCCTATGGCCTGTGGGCCACCCTCTGGTCTTCTAGATGCAGCCCCACTGGTCAGGGACCAAGTGGGGGCCTGGTGGGCCCAGGTGATGGTCGGCCAACCCCACCTTGGGGGCTCTGGCCCACCTCGGCCTTCTAGGTGCTAGTCCCACTTGTCATTGGTGTTGGATGTTGGTCCTGAGGTGGTTGTCACATTTATCTCCTTGGTGTGGGCCCATGGATCCATGTGTTTTGCTTGTGAGCCGTTGAGAGAAAACATAGAGTGATCCAAGGGTGGGAATTCACTCTAAGGTGCTTCTCCTGGATCATGGCCAAGAGGGGAGAGCTGGTGGGCCCACAGGGTGGTCGGCTGACCCCCTATGTGGGTCCCACTAGCTCTCCTTTGCTCCATTTCTTCATTCCTACAATCAAACACTCCATGGACATGTGGAACTTGTTATTTGATAAAGTATGCTCATGATGTGTTTGTTTATCCTTTATCCTAAGATTGTTGGCAGCATTTTGGTTAAGTAAAAGTATATCATTCTTGGTGCCAACAAAGGGTAAGCTTGGGGAGCTTGTTGACGGTTGTTAGCGTCAACTTTTAATACAATTATAATCATGATAAATGAACCAATCACATATAAAATAGAGAAGTATAGGGTTTTATTTAACAATTTCCACAAGTTTTGTATTCTATTATTTTCCAGGTACTATTCTAGAAAAGAGTAATAAAGGGAATCAAATTAGAATAGATATCAAATAAATCCCACAGAGATACAGTTGCCATTCAACTCACGGAGGATCCCGAAGACACCGGAGCGAAGCGGAGCCCGAGCCACCGCCAGGTGGGGCCGGCACCCTCCTGGGCCCACTGGCCGCCGTTTGCTGGAAGCTTCCTCCACCACCTCTAAGGAGCAATCTCGGCCCTACACTAAGTCGGTTTGATCCAACGGCTGACGTGCACCGCACCGGGCTATAAATAGAGGGTAGACCCCCCGAAGGCATCTCATCTCAGTTCATTTGGAGATCCATTCAGTTTAAGTCATTTGAGATCTAGTCATCCAGAGCCATAAACCCTAGTTCATCTAGAATTTTTCTAGTTGATAGCAAAGCTTAGTTAGATCAAGAGTAGAGGAAGTCAAGATACGTCAATTGATCTTGGACTCCCGATGTTGTCAAGAGATTGGAGTCTGGTATAGTTCTTATTCTCTCTTTTAGTATTTATCTGTAGTTGTATGATATTTATAGGCAACACTATTCTTCATTAATATGTTCTTATTTACTTTGTTTATTGTCTACTTCAATATATCTACTATAGTTAGTTTGCTATTGAGTTCATGCACATGTTCGTATAGCGCTCGTCTATTTGATCATTGTTGGCATCAAGAATGATACACTTTTATATACCCAATATGCTGCTACAACCTCAGGATCAAGGATAAAACAATCAGATCATGAGCATACTTTATTTAATAACAAGTTCCACATGTCCATGAGTATGTGAATGCAGAATGAAGAAATAGAGCAAAGGAGAGCTAGTGGGACCCACATAGGGGGTCGGCCGACCTCCTATAGGGCCCACCAGCTCTCCCCTTTGGCCATGATCCAGGAGAAGCACCTCTAAGCGGATCTCAACCCTCAAATCACATTGTGCTTCCTTCCAACGGCTCTCATGCAACTCACATGGATCCATGGGCCCACATCAACAAGATCAACATGACAAACAACTCAGAAGAACCAACCCAGCCAGATGACAAGTGGGACCAGCATCTAGAAGGCCGAGGTGGGCCAGAGACCCCAAGGGAGGGTCGGTCGACCTCTAACTGGGCCCACCAGCCCCTCACTTGGTCCCTGACCAGTGGGGCTGGTTCTAGAAGGTGAAGGCCTAGCACAGAGGCCATAGGGGGTCGGCCAACCTCCCCTAAGGTCGTGCAGGTCCTAGCAACTGCCATACCTGTTTAGCACATGTTGAAGATCACAACCATCCACTCTAAGATGGTTTAGAGGCAGTGGATCTAAGGGTGGAGATTTGAAGCCTCCTGGATCGATGACATGGCGATGGAGTAGCCCCTACTCCACCTCCCACTATAAATAGAGGCTCATGCCCCCCTCTTTTTACATGGTGAAGAAGCCTACAAGCTCTATTCCTAAGATTGTTCTAGTAGTTAGTCTAGAGTGGGAGTTAGAGTTGAGTTCGGGATATCTGGAGTCGTCTTCTGGAAAGTATGGTATAGCTCTTGTATCTTTCCTTCTTTGTAAGACATTACTTTATTCAATATATTACTTTTCCTCTACTTTACTTAGTATTTACTTTGAGCATTACTATACTAGTCATAGTCTTGTTATATGGTTTTGCTTATTACTAGCCTTTACATCAATAGTCTGTGATCCTTGTGGCCTTTCTCGTATGCAATCATTGTCTGTCATAGGGTGCTTTGGTTATAGATCATAGTCAAAGTAGTAAGTTCTGTGTAAGCGTGGTGGTTATACATCATCTTACCCTTGGTTACCGCTTGTTGCACGGATTGTTTGTGGTAGCTAGCAAGAGAGTGACAGCCTTGTCTAGTCTTTGTATTCCACCACGTGTTCTTAGGAAAGTTCTTAAAAGGTAAGGCTCCCATAAAAAGGGAGCGTGGTCCAGTAGGAGTTTTTCCCTCCTACTGATCTATCCTCTCGCCTAGCATACTTGTATTGAGGAGACAAACTATAATGTTTAGACTAATTAATTGGCTAAGTATATTGAAGTAGAGTGAATTACACAGGAGTCCCTTTACTCTCTCGTTGTCCTCCCACCTAGCTATACTATCTAGTTATCTCTAAGTTATCATTTACCTTGGCTTATTCATTCATCAACCCTTCCTATCACATATATCGTTTACCCCCTTTTTAGTAGTTGGTACTAAGTTGAGGTGCTCTCTAGGATCTCTCTCTAATTATCATTTCTAGTTCAGCTTTCCCTTGGGAAAATATAAATTACGATACCCCGGAATACTCCTGGGTGAAGTGCTACAACGGTATAATCGGTGCGCTTGTGGATTTATCCAATAGTCATAAGAAATACCAACAAGCATTTCTGGCGCTGTTGCTGGGGAAAGCATAGCCTAGAAATTTTAATTAGATTGAATCTAGAGATTCTCGTTAACTTAGTTATCAATTAGTCATAGGGGCTTACCCCTATCTATGTCTACCTTTCTTGTGAAGCCAGACAGTGTATGAGCGGTTTCCAACTACTGGGAAATTATCTAGAAGATCCCAAGTGGCTGTTGAGGAGGACTAGACGCCGTCAAGTTCCACCTCAGAGGTTCATCTCGACCCTAAATCTGTTCGAGGAAGGAGGCTCTTCACCACCACTCAAGGAAGCTATGGCCCAGAAGGTGTTCTTTGACTTCTCGGCTCCATTCGCTACCCACGTAGCTCAGGGTCCCGAGGTCAACATCGGGGATGCCACCTTCGAGCTGAAGCCCGCCTTGATCCACATGGTCCAAGCTAATCGATTTTGCGGGAAGCCACATGAGGATGCCAATGCTCATCTCTAGCACTTCATGGAGGTGTGTGGCATGTTTATTATCAAAGGAGTGACGCCTGATGCTGTTCGCCTTCGCCTCTTCCCATTCTCGTTATTGGGAAAGGCGAAGGAATGGGTCTACGACCACAAAGAAGAAGCCACCACCTGGGAGAGGTGTGCCAATGCATTCCTCTAGAAGTTCTTCCCAACAGGCAAAACCAATGCCCTTCGTGGAAAGATTTTAAGCTTCCAACAACAATCTGATGAGATGATTCCCGAAGCATGGGAATGTCTCCAGGAGTACATTCGAGCTTGTCCTCATCATGGGATAGAAGATTGGCTCCTGATTCAAGGATTCTACCATGGGCTGTTTAGCATGGCCTGTAGTCACCTTGATGCTACCACTGGTGGGGAATTCCTCCAACACACAGTGAGGAATGCCAAGGACCTCATTGAAAAGGTGGTACTCAACCAAGGATGTGGTGAGGAACGTCTCCAGCTGAAGAAGAGAGGTATGCACACCGTCAATGAGGTGGACATGCTCTCTACCAAGATGGACCTCCTGATGAAAAAGATACAAGAAAGTTCCAAGAAGGAATGAGAGGCCATCCACCCCATTGTCGCTGCACAAGCTATTGAAGTCGATCCATGGTGCGAGGTGTGCGGGGGAAATGATCACTCGGGCAACAATTGTCCCGAGACATCAAAAGAGGACGTAAACTTCATTAGCAACAACAACACAACAACAACAACGGGTATCGACCCCAACAACAAGGCAACTGGAATTCACGCCCCTTCTACCAAGGTAATGGAGGTAATAGCAATTACAATAATTATAGTGTTGGGGATATTACCTCGGCATATCCCCAGGGACCTTATGGGCCTACTGACTAGAAGACGGCCCAGCCCGCGAGGCCTTACGGCACGCGACCAGCCCGTCGTGCTTGCCAAGGACTCCGAAGAAGTCTTGCTCATCAAGGAAGATCCTAGTAGATAGACTCGGATCCCTTGCCTTAAGGGACCGATCATAATCTATTAGGATATGAAAATTGTAACCCTGCTCCTCGGCTATATAAGGCGAGCAAGGACCCCCTCCAAAAGCTCTCTCTCATATGATCTACGGATCTTGTAACCTAGTACTCAGATCAATCCAGCCACCAAAACACAGGACGTAGGGTATTACAGTGATTTGCCAGCTCGATCCTGTCTAAATCGCTGTGTCTACGCTCTTTGTGTTACGCTTGATCACCGTCACCACACCTCCGCCTAAAATCTACTACCGTAGGGTACCCCTTAGGTAGACTGCGATGCATATTTCGTCGACAGTTAGCGCTAGCTGGGGGGGTGTGTGCATCGACTTCATGGCTCGTCAAGCGGTTACCTTCCCGGATTCGATGGTCCTCCCGGCGACCAGCACCGTGCTCCAGATCGGATCTATGTCCTGGACCGTCGGATCTACTCCACGTGGCGTAGACGTCGCGCCGCCGCCCGTACGTCATTCTACCACGCCGATGTACCACCCGCGAAAGAAGATCGACATCGACAATCTGGTCGACGCCATTGACCGCTCCAGCGATTGTATCATGGATTGCCTTGACCTCGTGCAGGCGGCACGACGCTGAATCTCCGGTCACCACGGCCGCCGACCACGCCGTCACCAGGCCCCAACTCCTCCGATGATGCCTCATGGACTCAGCAACCAGGCGGAAGCTTTCCAGCGTCAAATGTACCGAACGGTCTCCGACCAGATCCCAGCAGCCCCCGTCGTAAACACCGTCATCATCTCCTCGATACCCAGTGACTCCGACCAGGCAGTTTCCCTCGATGGCACGATATCATCAGGTTCAGCCGTCACCGCAGGGACGGAGGTTGCCGATTCTTCTGGATTGACTAGCAGTTTGCCGGAATTCCCTCTGGGCTTCGGAGGATTAATTTTTCAAGTCTCCACAGACAGCGTCGCCCCCGACAATGAGACAGATGCCGACTGCATCGCAAGAGAACAGCACAACGCCGAGCGTGCGTAGAGGCACGAAGAAGAGTGCCGAGAGCATGAACGACTCGCACAGGAACAACGTGAGCAGGAGTAGAGGAATCGTGTCGACCGCCTCGCCGCAACCTCTAGCAAGATTTCGACAACGTAGGTGATGTTCCGATCTACCCGACACCCAGCGCCAATCTAGCGGTAGCCGCCTGCGAGCTGTCCAAGCTCCCTCCCAAGCCCATGATCGAGAAGATAGAAGCCCACATCATGGCGACGGTGGTCCAGGTCAACAAAGCGGGTCCTCTGCCCGAATTCTCCAGCCAGTCCCATAGAAGAAACCACCCACGAAGCCTGCCGAGGAAGCCCAGGCGAGGATCCCCACCCCGCGACGATGAAGAACTCGACGGGCCCCGGTGCGATCGAGCACCCGCACCGCCGCGCTAAAGCCCTCCGAGGGAGCAAAGGCGAGGATCACCACCTCGCAACGACGGCGAGCGTGAAAGACCCTGTCCTAATAGATCACCGCCACCGGCGCGCTGAAGCCCTCCGAGGGAACATCGACACAGATCCCCACGGTACGACGATGGCAACCTCCGACGTGGTCGATCTCCGCCACCAGCACCAAGAGCAATCAGGGGCCTGCACCCTTTCTCTGCATGCCTGTGAACCATCCAGTGGCCCCCGAATTTCAGAGTTATGTCGGTGGAAAAGTATGATGGCAAGGCAAATCCAGAGCAATGGGCGTCCACCTATGAGATAGTTGTCTACACCGCAGGAGGAAATCAAGACATAATGGCTAACTACCTTCCGGTGATGTTGTCAACCTCCACCAACAGCTAGCTCCAAAAGATCCCAGAAGGCACCATCGACACCTGGGAACAACTCAAGGAAATCTTCATCAAGACATACAAGGCCACATATGTCCAGCCTGGGACAAGGTACGACATGGAAAGAGTCCGCCAGAGGAGCAACGAGAGCCTCTGGGAGTACATTAGGCGCTTCTCCGAACAGCGGTTGAACATCGTAGAGATCTCTGACCCAGAGGCCATCGCCATCTTCTCCAACGGCCTACGGACGGACAACCTTCGAAACAAATTGGCATGGAAGAGCATAACAACCATAGAAGAGCTCATGACGATCGCGAATCCTTACGCCAATCAAGACGACGCCACCAATAGTAGGGAGAACAGGCGGCGCTACTCTCGATCTCTGGAACGTAAAAGGGATCACGACCGCTGACCAGACTATCATAGCGATGGAAGGGCCGACGACCACCGGGACTACCGATCGGGCAACTCCGAGCGTTACCCGCAGAGGTACGATTATAGGTGCGACAACCGCTACGTCGCCAACACGAACGCCCGACCAAAGAAGAACTACAACGCCAGCTACGAGAAGATCCTTGACGGCCCGTGCCCTAGACACAAAAACTCCAAACACTCCGTGCGCAATTGTGAGCTCCTTGAGTCAGCAGTAAAGGGAAGAAGTGACAAGAGAGCAAAGAAAGATGACTCTAACAAGGGCAAAGACCAAGAACCACCGGCCCCGGAGTTCCGACCAGCTTCAATGGCGTACTCCATCTTTGGGGCAGCGTGGTTGTGGAAGGAGAGAGGAGACGTCGCTAGGTTCGCAAGGATGTCTGCTCGGTCGCAGCAATAGGAGATGATTCAGCCAACGCTTGCTACCTCGACGGGTCGGACCAACCAATCAGCTTCTCCGGAGAAGACGAGTGGACGGATTACAGATACCTCGGCCGCTTCCCACTCATTGTTGATCCAACCATCGCCACATGCCACTTCAGGAAGGTGCTGGTCGACGGCGGTAGTGCCCTCAATATCATATTCGCCGACGCATTCCACCAGCTCGACTACTCGAAGAAGGACCTCCTACCGGCGAACTTTCCCTTCTGGGGTACCATCCCAGACAAGGCATCCACACCAATAGGACAGATTACACTCCCCGTATAATTCGATGACCAGACCCACTTCAAGGCCAAGAACATCAACTTCATCGTCGCCGACTTCAAGATAGCCTACCATGCAATCCTCGGCCGCCTGGCACTCGCCAAGCTCACGGCAGTTCCGCATTACACGTACATGGTGCTTAAGATACCGAGGCAACAAGGCATCCTGAGCCTCCGCACCGACCTGAAAGTCGCATATGAATGCGAGCAGCAGACAATAAACGACATCGGGAAACCCCGTTCCCAGGACAGATACAGCTCCAGCACTAACGACAAGTATACTGCCAAGAGGCTAAAGGAAACACAAGCAGCAACGATCGGCGCCGACCCCCCTCGCAAGTATGCGTAAAGACCTTCGACTCCAGCGATGCAGACAGTTCAAATGCTTAGAGTGTCTCAATAAAGTTTGTACTATCTACCTCTAATAAATAAATAAAGTGCTACGTTTTTCATACCTCTTATACAATTCAACTTCTACAAAACGCTCACAGCGTTCGGCGACCAACATAGAAGGCTCACGGCATTCGGCGACCTCTCCAAAACACATTACGGCGTTATCTCCAAACAGCCTGGCCATAACCGGAAGCCTTCATATCTGGCCTATCAATTTCATAGCGCATAGAAGTAGCTACCCTATACGCTATGATCACATTGATAGACCTCTCAGATGATACCTCCCCATCAACCGAGAGATATCACCTGTGTTGAAGGCTATGAGGATATGTGCCTAGAATCTGTATACGACCACGGTACGGTCGACGACTCTATAAGCAGCATGGCTTTGCGCCCAGCGTCTGTAGGAACGGTCTCCACAGGCCCTAGTAACGCCACGATCGAGCCTCTTGGAAAAAGGTTCTGTCCCTGGCATCTCCCTAAGCGTGCATGAGCTGTTCGACCTCTACGCCGCGGGTTGCCAGCAGCCTACGGCCCTGGTAATCCCTATGGCACCTACGCGTGCAGAACCTCTGGGCTCTACGATCTGGACCATAGGGAACCTAGGGCCGAACTATTCATCGCTATGGCTCATGACTTAGTAGGCACGACAGGACAAATAAGTGAAACAAAAGCTCACCGCTCAGATATTATACAGCTTTGTAGTTTTCACTTACATGTCCGAATTCTTGTATCTGGGATACAAACTACTGCTATCCAGCAGTGAACAGATCAACATCCTTAGCTATGATCTCCGCCACGCGTTCAGCATCAACCTCCAGACGGTCCGCCTCCTCATCCGACGTCCCTGATGCAAACCCAACCACCACCCGACCAAGGTCAAGCTTTGGGTAGTGCGACTGCAACATAGTCAGGCCATGAGCAGCCACACTTTGTGTGGCTGAAGTTGTAAAAGACCAAAGTATGACCCACAGACCGCGAACCCTTGTTAGCACACCCTCCATGGTCACTTGATCTGCAGGCTCAGGGATGAGCGCTCGGCCATCAACACACTCCACTACAGGGGCGATCTCCTGCGCCAACTGATGAGGACATCCTCCATTATTACCCGTTGGCAAAGACGCAACAAATAATGGGCCAAGTGGCCCAGTTGTAGTCGGGCGGCGACCGTGTGAGCCTCTGAATAATCCCACCTTGCTTAGCTTGGGAGGAGGAAGCCACCTTAAAAGGGAGAGTAACCCTTCCCCTATCAGACTAGTCTTTTAGGGAGAGTGGGTCTTTCTCCGAGTGGGTGTGCCTAAGAACTGTTGGGGTCCGGGCAACCTCAATTTATCGGGCCTCGGCCAACCCTACCTGGGCCGGATGTATCATTTGGTATCAGAGCTGGGCCCTTGTTTAAGGGGGTGGGAATGATGAGGACATCCTCCATTATTACCCGTTGGCAAAGACGCAACAAATAATGGGCCAAGTGGCCCAGTTGTAGTCGGGCGGCGACCGTGTGAGCCTCTGAATAATCCCACCTTGCTTAGCTTGGGAGGAGGAAGCCACCTTAAAAGGGAGAGTAACCCTTCCCCTATCAGACTAGTCTTTTAGGGAGAGTGGGTCTTTCTCCGAGTGGGTGTGCCTAAGAACTGTTGGGGTCCGGGCAACCTCAATTTATCGGGCCTCGGCCAACCCTACCTGGGCCGGATGTATCACCAACAACCAGAAGTTATTATAGTAAGAATCCACCTTTGCCTGGAGGTCTGCAAATTGAAGTCGAACTTTGCCCCGGTAAGCTGTGGAGACGACGAACACCAAGTAAGGAAGTCGTGCAAACAAAGCGACGGGTACGAGAACGATACCTTCATGCATCGCTTGCATCTTGTAAAGCTCTCGTTCGGCAGCATCGATTTTCCCCTCTGCAAGGTGTTTTGATTCTTCGGCACGGAGCAGTTCTACACAACAAACAAGAAAATTCATCACAAGACTGAGGCAACAACCCTTACAACCAGAGAACAACAAAGACTCACGAGCGAAAAGCTCGTCGACTTTCTCAACATGCGACTAAAGCTCCGCGTTTTCACGCTCTCGATCTCGGATTGTGGCCTGTAACACCTGTGCACGCTGGTGTGCTGCCTCCAAGCTTTCCTCCAGTCCTGCAAACCAACCCTTGACACGAGCAACATCACCGCGCAGACGCTCGTTATCAGTAGTTAGCTTCGCAAGCTGGTCGGCCATCGCCTTATGCTCCCTTCCGGACTTAAAAAGCCCCTACAACCATGCGACGACACTTTAACAAAGGAGACACGGAGGCAATACCAAAACTGTAGAGGTATCATAGTTACCTTGACTCACCCGAACAAGTCGCTCTCATCATTAAGAAAGGTCACCACCTCCTCCTCGGCCTCGTCCTACTCGACAATAACGAAGTCCTCACCGGCACGGCGAAAATTCCGGACCGGCGTCGGCTTTGGCACGCCTCCTACACGAGGAATCTCCTCCACTAACTCTGGCTCCTCAAGCAACACCACCGCCCTCTTCCTTTTCTTCGACCTTAGACTCAGTGCTCAGGCTGCCAACAAATTTGGCACATCATCACGCACCGGTTCAGCGAGAGTCTCCTCCGTCGTAGAACGAGAAGCAGTATCAACAAATGCTGCCCCACCATCCGCAGCCTTAACAAGAACGGGACTCCCCTCACAAGTTGAGGAATCCGCAGGCATAGGGGAGCCACATCCTCTCGAGCCAAACTCAGCATGTGCATCCCCAGCGACGCCCAAAACGTTACCATGAGGTACTGGCGGATCCTCGGAGTCCGGTGCTCTACCAAAAACCACATCATAAGCAAGGCAACCAAGACCGAAACAAAAGCAAGGATGAAATACTTACAAGTCCGACTTCCGGCGTGCCCTCACGAACCTCCGACCAGGAAGATCCCCCGTAAAACTCGACGGCACACTTGTAGGCGGATGCTCCACTGACGGGGCAGACCGTTCCTCTACAAAGGCACTCCCGGCGGCCACCGATGGGCAAGGTGGAACAGGGGACGACTTTCGCACTTTCGCACTTGAGCCAGAACACCCTTCTCCATCCAGGGTCACGGCCGGCGCATCATCTTCGTCTGACCCCTCGTTAGTCCAACCAGATATCAACGACGGAGGTTGAGCGGCGCCCTCGTTGATAACGAACCTGCCCCCGGTACCAACTGACGGCTTCACCTTCTTCCGAGGAGCATCGGCCGGGCACTTCCCTAACCGGTCACCACGCACCCGGCGCTTCTCAACAAGGGGCTCATGAACCACTCGCTCGCCAGAAGATTCGCGAACACCTTCACTCGATATAGTTTGCATTCTCCTTGCCCGATCGACGCTAGGAGGCCACAACGTCGAAGGCACCTAGGAAACAAAGACGACACGGTCCTGAAAAAGAAGATTAGTGTAAAAGGAAGCCAAAAACACAAAAGCTAAAAGATCGCTACAAAAGCAAAGCCAGAACACACCGGTGGTGGGGGTACGCCATCACGGAACGAATCCCGCGGATTCACCATATACGGAAGACTAAGATCAAAGATCGCAGCAAGTCGATCAAACGCTTCTTCCGGCTCCATCCCACGCGGCGTCTCCCGGGTCGGGTCGTGACGACCAGTATAAAGAAAGGCAGGATGAACCCTGTCCTTGCAAGGCTAACAATGCCTCATAACGAAGTTCCAACCAACCGAAACCGCATCAAGTGACGACCGGTCCACAAGCGCGAGCAGCTCCTCCACTTGCTCCATCGCCGCTAACGAAGGAGTCTCTGACCAACTAGGCTTCGACATTGGAATTTCTGTCGGATCGTCGCGCACGTATGGCTTCTCCTGAGGAATGTAGAACCAGTGGGATTTGTATTCCGCTACCTTGGAAGGCAGCAGAGTAGCAAGATACACATCCGCCATACCCTCCCGGAGCTAAAGATACACAGAACCTACAACCCGGGATTGATGAGGACATCAACACAACAATACAATCTCCAGCACCACTTGGTCCTATTACTCGTGCTCGTGCCCGTGAACTCAACCATCAAGTAAGTTCATTCTTAAACTCTAGTCCATTATATTTAGACAATGGAGACATGTGCGCTCTTGTTTTGCTTAGGAACGATGGGGAGGATCAGCACGGCAAGGGATGGGCACCGACTGGATTTGGACTGCAGGACAGCGCCAACTTGTGATGGATGCCACGACTTCATATGGACTCCGATTGGGACGTTCTAATACTTTTTGAAAAGCTTATCAAGTCTACATTCCAACGGTTCTAGAAGGATGGCTATATCTTATCAGATGCGTCCAGAGTCATCGTTTTTGTACCGAGACATTTTCTGTCCACCGGTGCTACGTCACCTTATTTTGGGTCGATGGCCCATGTATCAAGTTGAGTCTGTTAGGGACGCGTCCTAGGGTTGGAGAACGACTCCAACACCCTTGTGGTCGTCCTCTCAACAGGTTATAAGTCTTTAGAGCTGTCGTAAATAGATTAGGTTTTGTTTCGTCGAGTTAGCTATTGCTACCGCCTTTCAGCGCGTGTGTTGGATCAACCATCCGTCTGATCGTCATCAGAACCTCACCATATTGTGATCTCAGATTGAAACCTTCATATTCATCTTGCAATTCAGTGCTTGTTTCATCTTGTTCTTGCTGGTTCTTCGATTACTTGCAGGACGGGAGCCCTAGTGGCTGGTTGTCGCACCGCAAGATCATGGAAGCCGTCGGAGGTGGTGTATCGGTTGCTAAGGCGCAGCGTCCTTGGACGGTTGTAGTCGAGCCGTGAATGTCATCTCCATCCACAAATTGAGTTATCCACCAACTCTCATCGAAAGATCGGACAGCGAACCCTACAGGTCGTCATCAGGGATGTGGCGGTCCCATTCGGCTTGAGGCGGAAGAAATAGCGAAACAACTCAAAATACGGCTCAATCCCCAAATACGCCTCGCAAAAATGTACAAAAACTGTGATGTGCAGTAATGAATTGGGATGGAGGTTGCACAATGCAATCTCATAAAACTCCAAGAGACCACGAAGAAAGGGTGTGTGGTGAATTGCTCATTTGACATCTCTCTGTTCATATAATCAGTTTTGAGGATCCCCTGAAAAAAAACAGAAAAAAAGAAAAAAAAAGAAAAAGAAAAAGAAAAAGAAAAAGAAAAAGAAAAAAAAGGGGGCTGATCTTTGTGTTGTCTCCTTTGATTAGGTGGTGTTTGTGACTTCCTTTGTGTCCAGGCTCGCGTCTCTAGCACGGTACCACCTTTGAACGATTATTCAACTCGCTTTTGTGACTAACGTGGTGCTAGTATCTATCCTTGTCCATAAGATTGGCCACCTACAGCTCCACATATTCGACTACAACTTGACAGGTGTTGTGCTACGGTACCGATACATTCACTTCCAAGGTTGCAGGCTTGCTGGTTGTTGACCCCTCTTGTTGAGCAAGGAACAGAGGATAATAACGAGATGCCACAAACTCCACGCACCAAGGGCATCATTCAACATTTTACAAGGCAAGTGCAGCTGCATGCAGATGGACTTGATCGAGATTTATAGGTGACCAATGAAAAGATTGGGCAATTGGAGTCCGCCCAACTCACCACCACCACCAAGCTTACAAGAGTTGAAGCATCGATGGCTCGTATGGACAAAAGCCTTGTTGCTCTTCTACAACGTTTTGATGACTTCCACACGAAAGACAAAGAGAAGAATGATGAAGGCAACAAGGACGAGGAGCGGGTCGAAGATAATGATGAGGATGCTTACTCTGGTGATATGGATCTTGATGACAATGACCTTCGTGATCGACGTCGCCTATGCTTTAATTGGAGAGGTATGGGTCACCGTCGACGTGAGGTACACAATAAAAATGATGCTTTCAGTAAGATTAAATTTAAAATACCTCCTTTTGATGGCAAGTATGATCTTGATCCATACATTTCATAGGAAATTGTTGTTGAACAAAAGTTTGCATGTCATGAATTTCCTGAGAATACACGTGTTAGGGCTGCTACTAGTGAGTTTACTGACTTTTCTACTGTATGGTGGATAGAGTATAGTAAGAAAAATCCAAATAACATACCACAGACTTGGGATGCTTTGAAAAAAATCATGAGGGCTAGATTTGTTCCTTCTTACTATGCACGTGATTTGCTACATAAACTACAACAACTAAGACAAGGTGCTAAAAGTGTAGAAGAGTATTATCAAGAATTACAAATGGGTATGTTGCATTGTAATTTAGAGGAGGGTGAGGAACCTGCTATGGCAAGACTTTTGGGTGGGTTAAATCGTGAAATTCAGGACATCCTAGCATATAAAGAGTACACTAACGTAACCCGTTTGTTTCATCTTGCTTGTAAAGCTGAAAGGGAAGTGTAGGGGCGACGTGCGAGTGCCAGGACTAACTTTTCTGCAGGGAAGACTAATTCATGGCAGCCCCGTACGACTACTACTACGACTACACCAGCTCCTACTAGCGACAAGCTTCGTGCTACTCCAGCGAATTCAGTGGCGAAGACGGTTCAGAAGCCTAGTGCAAGTGCTTCGTCCGTGGCATCTATAGGTAGAACAAGAGACATTTAGTGTCATCGATGCAAGGGATATGGACATATGATGCGCGAGTGTTCAAGCAAGCGCATTATGATAGTCAAAGATGATGGTGAGTATTCATCTGCTAGTGATTTTGATGATGATACACTTGCATTGCTTGCGGTTGACCATGCAGGTAGTGAAGAATATGTGGAAGAACATATTAATGCAGGTGCAGCCGACCACTATGAGAGCCTCATTGTACAGCGTGTGCTTACTGCACAAATGGAGAAGCCAGAGCAAAATCAGTGACACACGTTGTTCCAAACAAAGTGTGTCATCAAGGAGTGTTCATGTCGCATGATCATTGATGGAGGTAGCTGCAACAACTTGGCTAGCCGCGACTTGGTGGAGAAGCTTACGCTTACGACCAAACCACACCCACATCCATATTACATTCAATAGTTAAACATCAGTGGTAAGGCAAAGGTAACTAGACTTGTGCGAATCAATTTTTCCATTGGATCCTATAATGATGTGGTTGAATGTGATGTTGTGCCTATGCAAGCTTGTCATATTCTGCTAGGTAGACCATGGCAATTTAATAGGGATTCTATGCATTATGGTAGAGCAAATCAGTATTCTTTTCTATACCATGATAGAAAAATTGTGTTGCATCCTATATCTCCTGAAGCTATTATGCATGATGATGTTGCTAAAGTTGCAAAGGCTACAAGTGAGAACAATAAAAATGTCAAATCTGTTGTTGATAAGAAAACTGAGATTAAATTGAATAGGAATTGTTTGTTTGCTACTAAATCTGATGTCAATGAGTTGAATGCATCCACTTCTGTTGCTTATGCTTTAATATGCAAAGATGCATTGATTTCCATTGACGATATGCAGCATTCCTTGCCTCCTGTTGTAGCTAACATTTTGCAGGAGTTTTCTAATGTGTTCCCAAGTGAAATACCACCAGGGCTGCCACCACTTCGAGGCATTGAGCACCAAATCGACCTAATTCCTGGTGCCTCATTGCCCAACCGTGCACCATATAGGACCAATCCTGAAGAAACAAAGGAGATTCAGCGTCAAGTAAAAGAACTACTCGACAAAGGTTACATACGTGAGTCTCTTAGTCCATGTGATGTTCCGGTTATTTTAGTACCTAAGAAAGATGGATCATGGCGTATGTGTGTGGATTGTCGAGTTATTAATAATATTACTATTTGATATCGTCATCCTATTCCATGCTTAGATGACATGCTAGATGAATTGAGCGGTGCTATTGTGTTTTCCAAAGTCGATTTGCGTAATGGTTACCACCAGATTCGCATGAAATTAGGAGATGAATGGAAAACTGCTTTCAAAACTAAGTTTGGTTTGTATGAGTGGTTAGTCATGCCTTTTGGGTTAACTAATGCACCTAGTACCTTCATGAGATTGATGAATGAGGTTTTGTGTGCTTTCATTGGAAGATTTGTTGTTGTTTATTTTGATGATATACTGATTTACAACAAATCTATGGAAGAACATCTTGATCATTTATGTGCTATTTTTAAAGCTCTACGAGAGGCATATTTATTTGGTAACCTGGACAAGTGCACCTTTTGCACAGATCGTGTTTCTTTTCTTGGCTATGTTGTTACTCCATAGGGAATTGAGGTTGACGAAGCCAAGGTGAAAGCTATACAGGGGTGGCCGGTACCAAAGACTATCACCCAAGTGCGGAGTTTTCTAGGACTTGCTGGGTTCTATCGTCGCTTTGTGCGGGATTTCAGCACCATTGCTGCACCATTAAATGAGCTTACGAAGAAGGGAGTCGCATTTTCTTGGGACACCAAACAAGAGAATGCCTTCAACATGTTGAAAGATAAGTTGACACATGCACCTCTTCTCCAACTTCCTAATTTTAATAAGACTTTTGAACTTGAATGTGATGCTAGTGGAATTGGATTGGGTGGTGTTTTGTTACAAGAAGGTAAACCCATTGCATATTTTAGTGAGAAACTAAGTGGACCTGTTCTGAATTATTCTACTTATGATAAGGAATTGTATGCTCTTGTGCGGACATTAGAAACATGGCAACATTATTTGTGGCCCAAAGAATTTGTTATTCATTCTGATTATGAATCTTTGAAGCATATTCGTAGTCAAGGAAAACTGAACCGTAGACATGCTAAGTGGGTTGAATTTATTGAATCTTTTCCTTATGTCATTAAGCACAAGAAAGGGAAAGAGAATATCATTGCTGATGTTTTGTCTAGGAGATATACTTTATTGACACAACTTGACTATAAGATCTTTGGTCTGGAAACAATTAAACAATAATATGTACATGATAATGATTTTAAAGATGTATTGCTGCAATGTAAAGATAGAAAGGCATGGAATAAATTTGCTCTTAATGATGGATTTTTGTTTAGAGCTAACAAGCTATGCATTCCAGCTAGCTCTGTTCGTTTGTTGTTGCTTCAGGAAGCGCATGGAGGTGGTTTGATGGGACATTTTGGAGCAAAGAAGACAGAGGACATACTTGCTGGTCATTTCTTTTGGCCAAAGATGAGGAGAGATGTGGAGAGATTTGTTTCTCGCTGCACGACTTGTCAAAAGGCGAAGTCGCGATTAAATCCACATGGTTTGTATATGCCTCTACCTGTTCCTAATGCTCCTTGGGAAGATATTTCTATGGATTTTGTTTTAGGATTGCCAAGGACTAGGAAGGGTCGTGATAGTGTTTTTGTGGTTGTTGATAGATTTTCTAAGATGGCACACTTTATTCCTTGTCATAAACCTGATGATGCTACACATATTGTTGATTTGTTCTTTCGAGAATTTGTTCGTTTGCATGGTGTGCCAAGTACAATTGTTTCTGATCGAGATGCTAAATTTCTTAGCCATTTTTGGAGAACTTTATGGGCTAAATTGGGGACTAAGCTTTTATTTTCTACCACATGTCATCCCCAAACTGATGGTCAAACTGAAATTGTGAATAGAACTTTGTCTACTATGTTAAGGGTTGTTTTAAAGAAGAATATTAAGATGTGGGAAGATTGTTTGCCTCATATTGAGTTTGCTTATAATCGTTCATTGCATTCTACTATAAAGATGTGCCCATTTGAGGTTGTTTATGGCTTGTTACCACGTGCTCCTACTTCTGAAAAATTGAATTTTGATGCTAAGCAACGTGCTGAGTTGATGTTAAAATTGCATGAAACAACTAAAGAAAACATAGAGCGCATGAATGCTAAGTATAAGCTTGCTGGTGATAAAGGTAGAAGGAAATTGATCTTTGAACCTGGTGATTTGGTTTGGTTGCATTTGAGAAAGGATCGGTTTCCTGAATTGAGAAAATCTAAATTGCTGCCTAGAGCTGATGGACCATTTAAAGTGCTAACACGAATTAATGAGAATGCATATAAGCTTGATCTTCCTGTAGCTTTTGGGGTTAGTCCCACATTTAACATTGCAGATTTGAAACCATACTTGGGAGAGGAAGATGAGCTTGAGTCGAGGACGACTCAAATGCAAGAAGGGGAGGATGATGAGGACATCAACACAACAATACAATCTCCAGCACCACTTGGTCCTATTACTCGTGCTCGTGCCTGTGACCTCAATCATCAAGTAAGTTCATTCTTAAACTCTAGTCCATTATATTTAGACAATGGAGACATGTGCGCTCTTGTTTTGCTTAGGAACGATAGGGAGGATCAGCAAGGCAAGGGATGGGCACCGGCTGGATTTGGATTGCAGGACAGCGCCAACTTGTGATGGATGCCACGACTTCATACCGACTCTGATTGGGACATTCTAACAATTTTTGAAAAGCTTATCAAGTCTACATTCCAACGGATCTAGAAGCATGGCTATATCTTATCAGATGCGTCCAGAGTCATCGTTTTTGTACCGAGACCTTTTCTGTTCACACGGTGCTGCGTCACCTTATTTTGGGCTGATTGCCCATGTATCAAGTTGGGTCCGTTAGGGACGTGTCCTAGGGTTGGAGAACGACCCCAACACCCTTGTGGTCGTCCTCTCAACAGGTTATAAGTCCTTAGAGCCGCCGTAAACAGATTAGGTTTTGTTTCGTCGAGTTAGCTATTGCCACCGCCTTTCAGCGCGCGTGTTGGATCAACCGTCCATCTGATCGTCATCATAACCTCACCATATTGTGATCTCAGATTGAAACCTTCGTATTCATCTTGCAATTGAGTGCTTGTTTCATCTTGTTCTTGCTGGTTCTTCGATTGCTTGCAGGACGGGAGCCCTAGTGGCTGGTTGTCGCGCCGCAAGATCACAGCAGCCATCGGAGGTGGTGTATCGGTTGCTAAGGCGTAGCGTCCTTGGACGGTTGTAGTCGAGCCGTGAACGTCATCTCCATCCACAAATCGAGTTATCCACCAACTCTCATCGAAAGATCAGACAGCGAACCCTACGGGTCGTCATCAGGGATGTGGCGGTCCCATTCGGCTTGAGGCGGAAGAAATAGCAAAACAACTCAAAATGCGGCTCAATCCCCAAATACGCCTCGCAAAAATGTACAAAAACTGCGATGTGCAGTACTGAATTGGGATGGAGATTGCACAATGCAATCTCATAAAAGTCTAAGAGACCACGAAGAAAGGGGTGAACGGGGACCCTGAATCCACGCCAGAAGAAAGGCTCAAAGACGACGAGCTCACCGGTGTTAGGAGTCGGGAACTCCTCTCCAGTCGCCGGTCTCCAATCCACAAGGGACTTATCCTAAAGAATACCAACGGTGACGAGAAGTTGGATATCCTCCTCCTTCAGGGTGCATTTGGCCCAATACTTGGTCCAATATAGAAGAACATCCACCATACGCGAGGACTTTCCCCCCTTCCTCGTTGATGAACAAGTATTTGGTTTCCTCCGAGGAGCCATCGCCAGGTTAGGACGGAAAAGAAGCAAGATTCGCGGTGGCGCACGGAGCAGGAAGCAAAGCAGATTGAAGAAAGCGAGACACTACAATGCAATGCGAAGATGTGAAACCGCCGCCGCCGCCTTCCTTTTATACCAAACGGCATGACGCTTCCCCTTCCAGGGTTTTTGGGAAACCGCAACGATCAACTGAGGAACCGCCACGCCCACCTTCTGCGTCGCGACTTGGGCCGCTAACTGCGCGGTTAATTTGGCCCATTTACTTCCTTTCTGTTCTCCCTTACATATTCATTTATAGATAATTCCCTCAATTTACGGCTAATGACTTCTATAGTGTCACCAACGCTACAGTCCAGGGGACTGGACGCGTAACCTTGTTATAGCCTATTTTCGTGCAGCTACAATAACATGGCTACAGCAGCCTGGTTGGCAAGACCGATAAAGCTTGCGGTGTAGCCACACCCGGGGACTGCGAATCAAGCAACATGATCCTGATACAAGAAGCCTCCAGTTTCTTGCATCAGGCTCGGGGCCTACGGGTATTCGCAGTCGTTTCTTACTAAACTCATCTTTCCGTATTTCAATTTCCAAATATATGATCCTGATATAAGAAGCTTCCAGTTTCATACATCAGGCTCGAGGACTATGGGTATTTGCAGTAATTTTTACCAAACTCATGCTTCAATTTACATACCTTATGCATCTTTTTATAAAGCATGGCACCACGTGCATACTTCACCTGCTACCATGCTCGGGGACTAAGTGGGTACACTTCACCTAGCGGTGAATGTACTGATTTTCTTCTCGACAAAGCTCTGTCGTTTTTTGTGTTGTTTTTTGCAGAGCCTAAGTGGGTACACTTCACCAGGGAAGGACTTTTCAAAAGATTTTCTTTTTCAGCACGTCACATCCTCCCAACAAGCAGCCACATCACCCGACGAGGCGACCAGCTCGCCCATCACGCTACGACGCTCTCGACCAGCCCGACCTGGTCGGGAGGCTTCTCCGATCAGCACCTCGACCAGGCAGCTTGGTCGGGACTTCACGACGACCACAACGCATGATGGCGACCAGCTGAACACCTCCAAGGACAATGTTGCGGGCTCGCCGGAAGAATATAACGTGCTTGAGGACTTCTTGGGGATATTACCTCGGCATATCCCTAGGGACCTTATGGGCCTACCAACCAGAAGACGGTCCAGCCCGCGAGGCCTTGCGGCACATGACCAGCCCATCGTGCTCGCCAAGGACTCCGAAGAAGTCTTGCTCGCCAAGGAAGATCCTAGTAGATAGACTCGGATCCCTTGCCTTAAAGGACCAATCGTAATCTGTTAGGATATGGAAATTGTAACCCTGCTCCCCGGCTATATAAGGTGAGCAAGGACCCCCTCCAAAAGCTCTCTGTCATATGATCTACGGATCTTGTAACCTAGTACTCAAATCAATCCAGCCACCAAAACACAGGGCGTAGGGTATTACGGTGATTTGCCGGCCCAAACCTGTCTAAATCATCATGTCTACGCTCTCTGTGTTACGCTTGATCGCCGTCGCCACACCTCCGCCTACAATCTACTACCGTAGGGTACCCCCTAGGTAAATTGCGATGCATATTTTGTTGACATATAGTTCTTACAATAACCAGCCTTCATGGAAAGATCTTGTTCGTGGTCAATCTAAGATTAATGATGGTATTAATAAAAAGATGATTGCCACTGATAAAGTTCTTGAAACTCTTGGTGAAAAAATGGATAGCTTTGCAATTGTCATGAAAAATCAATTGAGCTTTAATAAAATGCTAGAAACCCAATTAGCTCAACTAGTAGCAGCTATACCATCTATAGAACAAGGTAAGATTCCTAGGAAACCAGAGGATTCAATTGAGCATGTTAATATGGTCACAACGAGGTTCAGTAAGCCTCCACTTCTCTCCTATTGGGGCTATCTTCTCGATCCTCCCTTCATCATGAAGAAGGAAGATCCAGGCCACCCGACGATCAAGTGCTCAATCGGACAACAAATTTTCCACAACGCCTTCTGCGACCTTGGATCGGGCGTCAACATCATGTCCAAGGTAACATACAATAACTTGTTAGGGGACCTTTGCTCCCTACTTGTGTTCGTTTGCAGATGGCAGATCAGACGATGCGGTTTCCTAAGGGACTCGCAAGGGACATCTTGGTGAACATCCAAGATGAGTACATCCCCACCGACTTCATCATTCTTGATATGGGAGCTAATGTGGAAGTCCCCGTCATCATGGGAAGGCCCTTCCTCAACACCACCAACGCGATCATCTACGTGGGATCGGGCCAGATCCACTTCCAGTTCCCGAGTCACAAGGTAGAATGTGCTTTCAATGGTTATAAACTTAACAAACAGGTTAAAACACATCCACCAAGAAGAAGAGTTTGAGCTCCACGCCAAAAGAAGCAATACCCAGAGGCCAAGATCAATGAACTCAAGGAGGATGAACCTGTCAATCCAAGGCAGGTTTGGAAAGCAAAGGAAGTGCAATCTCCTCGGTCTCCCTCTCCAGAGCCATCAAGTGCACCCGAAGAATAAACCAGAAGGAGAGTCCTACTCCGAGGACTTAAAATCAAGGAGCCTTTGCCAAAAGGTAAGTTGGTAGTTATCTTTTATTTCCATTTTACATTTATTTCATTTCTTTAATTTTTCATCATGATTAAAATTTAGAATAATAAAGTTTCAGACTAAATAAAAACTTGAGATTGGTATAGCTCTAAAATTTGACAAAGGATAGGTCCATAGGGGGGTCGGCCGACCACCCCTATGCACCCTATCTTGGCTTGTTTAAATGAGAAACACAATGTGACCTCTGTAAAAGAAAAAGAAAAAAAATGGAGGCCTAGGGGGGTCGGCCGACCACCCCTAGGGGCCCCTGGTCACCTCTCTCTCTTCCCCATCTTCTTTTGTCTAAGAATCTCATGATTTGTGTAGTGAGAAATTCAAAATTTAGATTTTGCTTTAGGAGACATCCCTTTTACTTTGTCATGCTTTAAAGTACATCAATCACTTTTGGCTAAAGCATGACACATCCTTGTCTCCCACTACTCCTTGTTCAAAGTGGGGAACCATGATCACTTTCACTTTTGATTTGTCATGCTTTGAAAAAGAAAACACATCAATCACCTTTGATCAAAGCATGACATACCTTTGTCCCCCACTACTCTTTGTTTAAAGAGGAGAATCTTGAGAGCTTTAGCTCAGCTTTTAATCACATCACATAGCATGCCTTACCTTTCACCAAGCACTAGAAAAAGTGTGAGTGGAATCTCCACTTTAAGGGGTCGGCCGACCACATGTTGGCACCTCCTCCCTTCCTTTTTTTGTGTAAGGCATCTCTTAAAGGTAGTGCTCATGGCACCCAAGGCATGCCCATAGGGGGGTCGGCCGACCACCCCATGGTGCCCCCGTGGTGCCATCTTCTCCCCCTATAAAAGCCCATGAAGGAGAGCTCAAATCCTCACTCCAAACCAGAATCCAGTTCTAGCTCAAACCATTCCTTGCCTTGCTCTCTTCTCTCTACTCTCAAGAGAAGTTCTTAGCTCTCAAGAGTAGTGCTCTCTCTCTCAAGTCCACAACAATACCTTGTCTTCATCAAGCTTCTCTTAGCTCAAGCCTATCCCGCAAGGCAAACTAGGAAACTCTCTCTACACAAAACCTTGTCCTAGTCTTGTCCTTGTGTCGCTCTTCCTCTCTAGAAGATGAAGAACCCACTGAGATCCGCAATCAAGAAAGCAAAGCAAATCCTAAGTGGGAGCTCATCTCGAAGCTCCCACCAATCCGATGATACTTCCCAAGGAAGAAGAAGGGGAGGTTCTGCCCGATATACTTGGGAGAACATCCAAACCGAAGAACAACCTCAGGAGGAGGAAGAATCTCCAATGGAGGTACCTCATATTGGGGCATTTATGGTACCCCCGATGAGGACCTATGATCAGCAAAGTGGTCTCTGGTTTGATCAACTAGAGTACTAGAAAATTCTCTCTCTTCGGGATCGATCTTTTGAGCACACAAGGATATTGAATCCAACTCTTCTCTCCAACGTAGGTATGAACACCAAGTTTGATACTATCTTTTCCACTATTGGTTGGTCTAGCTTTTGGCAAGTAGATGAACTTGGAATAAAATTGCTCACCATAGAGTTCTTGTGCTCTTTACAAGTCTCTAATGATGAAATATCTTTCCACATGTTTAATCAAAGCTTTAGTCTCACTTGGAGTCATCTAAATGTTGCTCTTGGTTTTGATGATTCATGCTTTCTTGACTTAGACCCTGCCATGCGTAGATTCAATAAAAGAAAATTTTGGTTGTCTATCTCTGCCTTGAATGTTGCTCAAATCCCAAACCTGAGGAAATTCATAATCCAACCCTTCTCTTTGGGCATCTTTGGATGAGCATGACTTTGTTTCCTTGAAATAATGCTAGTATGCTAAGTAACACAGAATTACAAATGCTTTATGCCATGGTTAACAAGATCCAAGTTTCTCCTGTAAAATGCTTAATAGAATTTTGGAAAAGCTCAATTGAGAGTAATGAACCCATATAATTCACATCTTTAATCACTCGTCTTGTCGGATCCATGAACCTACTAGATGGAACATATGCTTTTGAATATCTCTCTTCACCTAGAGCGGTAATTTCGGAAGAATATCATACACTTGCCCAAATGCTAAAAAGAGGTTCCAGGGGTGGACTTAAAATGATTTATAGTGGCCATACAAATGAAGTTCCTATTCCAAATAGGCAGCGTCAGTTGTATAGGACCCGTAAGCTAACGCTTGATTTGGATCAAGGAAATGGGAAAAGAGGTTTTGCAGGTTTAGACAGGAGAGCTCAGGAAGGCTATACTTTGTCCATCTTGAGCAAGGTGGTCCTTCCCATGTAGTTGTTGGCGAGGATGATGATGATGCAACTTCCATGGATACTTCCAGTGGCATGCCTCCTCGACCACTGTTGGCACAAATTATGATGCTCTTTTATATAACTAAAATGCTGCCAATAGCTTCAGGTTCAAGGATAAAACAATCATTGCATGAGCATACTTTATAAAATAACAAGTTCCACATGTCCATGAGTATTTTGTTGTAGTATTGAAGAAATGGAACAAAAGAGACCCAGTGGGACCCACATAGGGGGTCGGCCGACCACCCTATGGGCCCACCAGGTCTCCCCCCTCGGCCATGATCCAGAAAAGCATCTCAGAGTGATTTCCAGCCCTTGGATCACTCTATGCTTTCTCCCAACGGCTCATATGCAAAGTACATGGATTCATGGGCCCACACCAAAGAGATCAACACGACAACTACCTCAGAACAACAACCCAACATATATGACAAGTGGGACCAGCACCAGGGAGCAAGAGGTGGGCCAGAGACCCCAAGGGGCGGTCAGCCGACCACCCCCTGGGCCCACCCGACCCTCACTTAGTCCCTGACAAGGGTGCTCTAGTTGTCGTATACACGATTAGAGTAGTGAGAATAGGTGTAAGCGTGGTGCTTATACTTAATCTTGCCTTTGGTTATCGCTTGTTGCACGGATTATTTGTGGTAGCTAGCAAGAGGTGACAACCTTTTCTAGTCGTTGTAGTCCACCACATATTCTTAGGCAAGTTCTTAAAGATAAGCCCCCCATAAAAAGAGGGCATGGTCTGGTAGGAGTTTTGTCCTCCTACTGATCTATCCCCTCGCCTAGCATACTTGTATTGAGGAATCAATCGATGTTTGTCTCATCTGAGTGTCATAGTTAAATCGACAAAGGTAAAGTTGGAATCACAGGAGTCCTTTTACTCTCTCGTTGTCCTCCCACATAGTTATACTTACTAGTCCATCTCTCATTTATCTTTACCCGGTTTGTTACATCATCACCTTCCTATCATTATATCGATTACCCCCTTACACTAGTTGGTGCTAAATTGAGATGATCTCTAGGATCTCTCTTTTATTATTATTTCTAGCTTCGCTTTCCCTTAGGAGAATATAAATTACGATACCCCGGAATACTCCTGGGTTAAGTGCTACAATGGTATAATCTGTGCGCTTGCGGATTTATCCAATAGTCATAAGAAATACCAACAACCACCACATCCGCAAGGACCACGAGCATCCTTCTCGTCCACACGAGATAGGGACCATCGTGAACGACAGCAACAAATGGATCATCTCACCAATGCTTTTGGCGAGCTGTGCGTTGAGCATGGTAAGACAACACACATTGTCCAACAAACTGCCGAACAAATCCAATCACTCTAAGAAGAGCAAAACCAACCAGTGGACATTATGGTGGCAACAACATCCATATCCGCACCACCATATTGAGCAAAGGATAAGCTTGGGGGAGGTTCGCATCCCCATAAGTTATGTGTTTATTTTTCAACATTTACATTCATGCATTTTTCTTGCTTATCGTTGCTTGCATCTAAAAAAATCTGAATATGATAAAAGATAAAAAGACTTCTCTCTACTCTCGCTTGTTCCATGAATATCCTTATCCCTTATAGAAATGATGAATAGTTACTCTGCTAAATGTTTCTCTAGTACTTAGTTTATAACTTGATATTTCTCTAAGTATGGATTACTTGGCTTAAAAGAAACCATCATGAACCTAAAACTTTTTGTGGGTTGCAATGTTTGTAACTAAGTCTAAGTTGTTGTGAGACATGATATAACAAGATAAGAGCTGCTATAATATTGTTTCTAAGCAAGAATGACTATCGGAGTTTATTTATTAAAAACGATAAAAACACTTTTTGTTCCTCAATGGTGAAAATTCTACCAAAGTCATATATGCTCTTTTATGATATAAGCTTTCTACATAAGCTGCTTGCTTTGTGTTGAGTTTGGTCAAGTTTTTGTGACCCTTGTTGAGAGATTTATCATGCTCCCAAGATCAAGATCACGTACAACGCCACATATACAGTTGCTTCTACACTGGAAGTACGCAAAAACATGCCTTACATTTTCCACATAGTTCATACTCCATGCTCTAATAGAAAATCTCTCTCTAGTATGTTGCTAAGTAAATGAGACATAGACTATGTAAAATTATAGGGGCACATTAAAGTCCCAAGTTTTAGAAAAATGATGAGCACATCAAGCTCACGAAAAAAAATTGATGAGCATTTCAAAGCTCATAGAAAAATAAATAAAGATAGCTATGTCTCAAATTTATAAGTTAGAAAGAGAGATCATATCAATAGAGGAGTATTGATCATTTGTCATGTTTCCACACACTTGCACATCTTGATCTAAGAGTATGACATTTCTCTCTTTGGATCCGGAATTTGACTTTACAATATATGCAAGGTAAGTTTTCTACATCTTTTATCCCTACCTATAGCTCCACATAAGCTTTTAGAGTAGGATGAAAAAGAAGGCAAACTTAATATGTGCCTTGGTGAGGAATCATACACCTTATGAGCGACTCGAGAGTACCATTTGAGGAACACTAAGTCTTTCTTTTACAAAACCTTACAAAACCTCCGATATGAAGCTTGTGAAAGAATGAGAAAACTAGTGCTCAAGTGAAGTTGTTCTATCTCTCAACCACCCAAGACAAAGGATAAAGCTATAAGCCCCATGAGGACTAAGGTAATATGATGAGTCTTTATTGCTAAATTTTCCCATTCAAAAGAGAAGTATGCTTGTTGTGGATTTAGTACCCTTGAAATATAAAACATAGTAGCAACTTCTGATCCACTAAGCTAAGTTTGATGTGTTTGCTTGGGATGAGCAAAGGTTAAGTTTGGGGGATCTTCTTGGCATCAAGAATGATACACTTTATATACCCAAGATGCTGCTAACAGCCTCAGGATCAAGGATAAAACAATCACATCATGAGTATACTTTTTTAAATAACAAGTTTCACATGTCCATGAGTATGTGAATGCAGGAATGAAGAAATGGAGCAAAGGAGAGCCAGTGGGACCCACATAGGGGGTCGGCCAACCTCCTATAGGGGCCCACCAGCTCTCCCCTTTGGCCATAATCCAGAGAAGCACCTCTGAGTGGATCTCAACCCTCAGATCACACTGTTCTTCCTTCCAACGGTTCTCATGCAACTTACATGGATCCATGGAACCACATCAACAAGATCAATGTGCCAAACAACTAAGAAGAACCAACCCAACCAGATGACAATTGGGACCAGCATCTAGAAGGCCGAGGTGGGCCAGAGACCCCAAGGGGGGTCGGCCGACCTATAACTGGGCCCCACCAGCCCCTCACTTGGTCCCTGACCAGTGGGGATGGTTCTAGAAGGTGAACGCATGGCCCATAGGCCATAGGGGGGGTTGGACGACCTCCCCAAGGTCGGTGCTGGTCCTGGCAACCGCCATACCTGTTTAGTACATGTTGAAGATCACAACCATCCACTCTAAGACGGTTAGAGGCGGTGGATCCAAGGGTGGAGATTTGAAGCCTCCTGAATCGATGACGTGGTGATGGAGTAGCCCCTACAACCACCTCCCACTATAAATAGAGGCTCATGCCCCCCTCTTCATATATGGTGAAAAAGCCTACAAGCTCTATTTCTTAGACTGTTCTAGTAGTTAGTATAGAGTCACTACACCACAACACCAAATCGCCATCAAACATTTGACGCTAAAGATTATATTTAGGGATGGATGATCTGACGCTAAATGTAACTGATAGATTGTCTGACGCTAATTTCTCATTTAGTGATCAATTGTCTGACTCTATAGTTAGGTATATTTATCAGCTTGCGGTCTGACGCTAAAACTCCTTATATTGTTGTACGGTCTGACGCTGAAAAATAATCCCACGTCAGATCAACTTATGATTTTAGTCCAGCCCACGAATACAGAAAAGTACATGCTCAGTGTGATGATTCTTTTTTCCTATAAATTTGTAAAATCATGCCCTATCAAGTTATTAAATTCTTACTGCTCTTTTATTGCTCTTTATTAGTAATTTATTTATCATGCAAATAAAAGAACGATCGTTGGGAAGCTACCTTAGGAAAAATACCTTTCATACTTTCAAACTATTTTAACAAACAACAGCCTATGTATATGGTGTTGTGTAAGAGTTAAAAAAAAAGGGAGTGATTTGATATTTTCTATCATTTAAATGAATTTTTGTGTGCTTACCAAAAGTAATTTCAAATTTAACTACGTGTACCTCCTATAGGGATAAAAAAAATTACAATGAACATATTTATGGTCATAATTTATCTCTATACCATATCCGAAAGTTGTTAAGAAAAAACATTTTTTTAGTAAAGATAACACATCTTTCTATTTCTAAATTACCATAAAATATTTGTAATAATTCTAAATTTTGTCAGAAAATTCTACATTTTTGCATAGAAACATTTTTTTCAAATAATCTTTATATAAAAAACTCAAATGACTTTAACAAGGTGACAATATACATTGTTCATAAATTGATACATCTATTACACACTATATGTGAACAAATACCAAATGTATCCATTGCAAACAATGTATACTATCACATTATCGGTTGGAGAATAACTAAAACAAAAAAAATCTATTTGAAGTTGTTATATTTGAAATTCAATTTTTAAATTGTTGAACAATTGTGATTTCTCCTTTCAACCTGTGACTAAAACTTGTAACTTATATAAAAAAAATAAATAATTAAAGTAGAATGTTTACTTCACAAAAGTGTCTCATCAAATATGCATAAATGTTTATTTCTTTAACATGGCATTTAAATAGAAAAAATGGAGAAACTGTTTTGGGGAAATACTACCACTAAAAAAAAGACATTTCTTATCTCACACAATGCAATTTCATAGGCCATGCAGCTGGCCAACCTGGGCCCAGGCCAGGATTGCCCCTTGGGCTAGCTTCTCCCGCAGGCCCTTTTTTGTGCCTAGCTCATCGCAACCATCAATTCTAATCGGAAACGACCAACTTTCTTTCTGACAGATCAAAATCAGGCTGCCCCAAAAACCCTATCTTTATTTTTCCTTTCCCTTCCACTTCTTATGCACGCAGAAAGCAGTAGCTAGCCGCCGCAACGATGACGCCGTGCGTGGATAAGAAATGGCGCGCCTCGGGGTCCCTCGCTGCCGAGGTCCCCTCCTCTGAGTGCTGCGGCCTTGCGATGCTCCGCTTGTTCGCTGGTCGGGGCGCCATTGCGGCGCCGTCGTCCTCCGCACTCTCCGCAGATGCAGGGGATAGCGATCCCAGGCGGCGCAAAACCTATGTCTTTTCCCCTTTTCCCCACCTGTTCGCTGCCTCCTGCATTTCCCCGAGAGAGCGACAGCGAGAGATCCGGCTCCTCAGCTCGCTCGATCCGCGACGGCGCGACCCAAGCAGCGGTGCCTCCGGGCACCAAGCAACGGTGCTCTCCTGCTGGCCCCCAAGTGGTGGCGCGTTTGGTCTAGGGCGGCGACTGCAGCGGATCTGGTTCCCCCACACCCGCGGCCCCAAGCAGCAGCGCCCAGGTCCCGGATCTAACTCCAAAAAACAGCAATCAGCACCCCCACCCGTTTCGGGGATGCGGCGGCGGATTCGGCTACGTTGCACCGTCTCCACGTTCCTAGTCGAGTCAGCCCCACCTCCACGCTTGAGGAATGCAGTTGTGCCGTGCGTCCAGCAGCTACTCTTGGGCTGTCCAGCGTCGTCACTTCATGCTGCAGGTTCTAAAATCTTTTTTCTCCCAATCTCATATCTCTCGTCCTGAATTTTTGTAATATTCTGATTCTGAAAAATATATCTATATATCTCCACACAGAAACCAGCCGAAAACAAGATCCCACTTCACTCTGAACTGAAAATCAATCCAGCTGATAGATTAATGCAATGCAAACCATTTGCAGCACGAATGTATGTGTTTATTGTTGTTAATTCTCACAATTTTATTTGCTTAATGGTTACTGAGTCTTGACTGTATTCCAACGTAATACTATGGGGAGGCTAAACAATTTTTTTCTCTCCAGCCATGTAAATTTTTGGGGTTTCTGTAGGGAGAAGTAAGGAGCTGAAAAACTTTAATTGTACTTTGAAGTAGTGTAAACATACATCTAGCTTAAAAAATACTGTCAGTGTAGTACAGTCTTTCCCATCGGCCTAGTTTTTTATACCCTAAGCAGGATATGTTTCATTCAATGAGTGTTTTAGATTTTGGTAAATTAGGATGGGGGATATTTTATTTGGTCAGTATGAATGAATTAGAAGGCCCAACCTTTGACATATCAACATTTACATTACAGGTAAAAGTCAACAGAAATGACCTATCTGAGGCATGTATTTGTTCTATGCAGTGGACTATATTTCTTCACTATTAAGAGCAGCAGCAAAAAAAAACCCGCTTTTGGGCCTGAATTTGTCTAAGCCACTATCTGTTGATAAAAAAGTAAGTTAACTTTACAGCCAGGCTCTTTCTTTAATTTTTTAAACAAAGTCTTTTTCATTGTCCTAAACATTTCAATCAAACCTATACCTAGTTTTAAAAATACACGTCTAGAAAATTCAGCTCATTAAGATTAAAGTGGCTACAATTCTGTACATGGGATATGTTAATCCTTATTGCAAAACCCTTTCCTTTTGCTAATAGAGATGAAGATGACCAAACAACTACTATCAATTTACCTTTTTTTGTCTCCAATGAAATGGTTCTGGTTGTGCAGATTTTGTTGCCTTTCCCTTTTAAACCATCTACATTATTTCCTGATTATTTGTCATTCAGTTTTAAATATAAGTATCATACAATTTGAAATAAAAGTTAAACATTTGTACCTCAAATTCGTGATTCCCGCAGGTCCTTTTCCTTGTGCTTTTTTTGGTGTTCTTGTTTAATATAAAAAAACATTTTTTTGGTTTGCAAGGTCTGCTACGGTGCAATTAGCAAGTTTGTGGATTTATTTGACACTTAGCTGATTTAGGTGCTAGTCTCTTTTTTGGGTAAAAAACTAGCTGATGCTATAGACTTATCATTCATGATTCAATGTTTTCTTGTTTGTATTGGATGATCATATATGTATGACTCCTTGAGGTGTTTGGGACTTGATCATGAAGAGTCTAATTTAAGAAAAAACATGCACAATGATGTTAGTTTTTGTATTAACTTGCGACCCAAATGGCCTTTTATTTTTTAATGCTTTGAAATATCTTGTCGAAACCATCTGACCAAAAAACATTTATAAGCACAAACCGTCTGTCACTATAGAGTTCTGGCGGGCCATCTGTCGCTATAGTGTACTGGCAGGCCATCTAAACGCAAAAAATATCAAGGCAATAGATGGTCTGACGCTAAAAGTCCGTCTGACGCAAAAGGTTTTTACCCCATGACTTACAACGTCTGCATAAGTCTGACGCTATATGTTTTTAGCGTCAAATCGTCTGACCCGAAATCCGCTTTTAACGTCAAATCATCCAACGCTAATTCTGGTTGTCGCTACGTTAGAGTTGAGTCGAGCTGCGCTCGGGATTTCCGGAGTCGTCTTCTAGAAAGTCTGGTATAACTCTTGTATCTTTCCTTCTTTTGTAAGATTTTACTTTATTCAATATATTACTTTTCCTCTACTTTACTTAGTATTTACTTTGAGCATTACTATTCTAGTTATAGTCCTTGTTTATATGCTTTTACCTATTACTAACCTTTACATCAATATTTCTATGATTCTTGGGGCCCTTTTCCCCCGTATATAAATCATTGCCTATCATAGGGTGCTTTGGTTATAGATCATAGTCAAAGTAGTAAGTTGTGTGTAAGCGTGGTGCTTATACATTATTTTAAACCCTTGGTTACCACTTGTTGCACAGATTATTTGTGGTGCTAGCAAGAGAGTGATAACCTTGTCTAGTCTTCGTATTCCACCACGTGTTCTTAGGCAAGTAAAGGTAAGACCCACATAAAAAGGTAGCGTGGTTTAGTAGAGTTTTTTTCTCCTACTGATCTATCCCTCGTCTAGCAACTTGTATTAGGAAATAAACTATAGTGTTTAGACTAATTAATTGACTATGTAAAATCGAAGTAGAGTGAATTACACGGGACCCCCTTTTACTCTCTCGTCCTCCTCACCTAGCATACTATCTAGTTACTCTAAGTTATCATTTACTTTTGGCTTATTCATTCATCAACCCTTCATATCACATATAAACATTTACTCCCTTTTTACTATTTGGTACTAAGTTGGAGGTGCTCCCCTAGGATCTCTCTCTAATTATCATTTCTAGTCATTTTTTCATTTGGAAAATATAAATTACGATATCCCGGAGTACCCCTGGGTGAAGTGCTACAATGGTATAATCTGTGCGTTTGCGGATTTATCCAATAGTCATAAGAAATCCAACAATCATATGGGGGGTGGTAGGCAGTATGTAGGGGTGGTGTTTAGATACAATGCTTATCTTGTGGATGTCTCCATCTGTGTCGGGTCAGGGTAAACGTGGACGTGACAGGTCCATTGTCCTTTGTAGGCCTGCCCCCGTGAATGGTTGGGTAGATCGTGGACGTGACAGGTCCATTGTCCTTTGTAGGCCTGCCCCCGTTAATGGTTTGGTAGGGAGGGATTATCAGGTTGAGGGTATCTTGTTATATCTAAAGGTTTCTGAACTCAACCCATCTTGATCATGGCCCCATTGGGGGTTGAGAACATTGGGAGTATTACTTAAAAAATGATTACTAGATTTTACTTGCACTAAATGACGTAGCTTTGACGGCAGCTGGAATACTTAGGAGTTATTTTCTTTATTACTTGTGTTGAACGACGCTTGTGTAGTAACTAGAATGCTCTAGAAAACTTTATCCTTATTATTATGATAATGACTGATCTATTTACCCTTATCATATATATAATATGACTTACCCCTGTTTAAGAGTAGAGATCATTGATTGTTAAATTCCTTCATTCATTTCATATTTTTTGTTATCAATATTATAGATTATCAGTTTAACTAGACCTTCCCATTGGTAGAATATAAATGACAACCTGGTAAAACTCTAGGTAAAATGCTACAATGGTATATTAATCTGTCTGCTTGTAGAATCATTTGTTCTTTATAAATTTCATATCCATCCTTATTTTTTTTACTGCCTAGTCATACATAAAATAATATTTCATAAGTACCATAAAATAAATTCCTAGCTCTATAATTAGGGATGACAACCTAGTTTCATGCTTAGGATAATAGGGAAAGATAAGTGGATAGTTGCTAAAGATAAGTTATTACATACCATACATTTTTTGGCGGGCCCTTGTTATGAACATGTTCTTGGTGATGTCGTTAAGAAATGTCAACAGTCGGGGCTTGCTTCACTTGACACCCAGATAGAGGGTTAGCTCTCAACGATGACCTCCCCGCTGATAGCACACCCCGAGGACTACGAGCCTGTGCTGGAGTACCCCTCCAGAGGTCATGACCACGAGGTCAGAGGCTTAGCTTCTGCTTTAGCTCCAGCACCTTCTTAGAGGTGACACTACTTGCGATACTCGTGAAGATGCAGGAGGAGCAGTAGAGACAGGCTGAGTGGTAGACCGTCAGGCAGAGGAGGTGAGGGGACTTGTAGCACAACAGTTAGCCGCTAAAGGGACAGTCTTAGGCTCGTCAGGACAGATTTCCAGATGCAGTTCCTCACCAACCAGAGGCAGCAAACATAGATACTTGAGAGGCTTCTTGGTTCTAGCTCTGACCTTCCCAATCACCACAGCTCGGGGCACCCGCACTTCATAGTTACACACTACTCAGGGGGCCCACTCCATAGTGGGTTCCGACTCTACTTTTTTACTTAGTAAGTTTTAGAGTTGCCAAAGCTTTTCCTGTCTTTCCCGACTCGATGACTCATGTTTTTTCTTTTTTTCATCCTCAGGTGAAATTTAACGGCTTCACACCTTCCCGGGGGGCTTTCATTGAGGAGACTCCGTGACCTCTTTGCTACTACGGCGAGTTGACAGAGAGCCACACCTCATTGAGCTTGAGACTAAAAGGTTTTTCCCACCAAGACGGAACCACCCTTCCCAGTTGCTTCATCAGAGCTTGCACCAGACAGTGGGGCCATGTTGTACGACACATCCCTCCCACTCAGTTATGACTCCCCCCCGCAACGGTATGATGATACTATCGCTGTAGCAGGAGGCGGGCGAGCCCCCATGTAGCTTCAGAGCCTCGGGGAAATTGTTGAGCCAAACCCCGAGACTCTAGTGTCAGAGATGCTTTTTTTGAGTCAGCAGCTCATCCCGAGTCTACTCCCGCAAGCCTCCCAATTTTTCATATCAGCAATCCTCAAGGGGGGTCAAGTACCGATACAGCGCTCCACTCCCAACTATCCTATTTTTGTTTTCGTGCTTGCGCCCCGACTGCCAAACCAACTCTTAGTTGTTTTTGGTGCTTGGTGCCAAAGGGGGGGGGGTAGTCGAGTATCAGTGATAGGGGAAGAGATTTGGTTTTTTGTGGGGTGGCTTTCATTCCCGACTCTCATCATCAAATCTATCGCTTTAAAGCTTTGTATATATGGTGATAGCACCTTGGAGATACATGTTTTGTTGACATCCCTTGTGATTACATGCTTGTGTGAATACCTTGTGGTTTTCACTTTACATATTGTAAATTTCACGTTCGTTTTATGAATCCCTTTGTAATTGTTAGTTCCGCAACTACCTTACCCTTTTAGAGCATACATTTGTACTCATCTTGATTTTCAATCTATTGAGTACATGTTGGGCTTGGTTAGGATGGTAAGTATCATTCATTCTTTCCACAAACCCTTGCTCACCCCCAACCAAGTCATTTGAAATCCTCACCGAAACTTCTTATATCTTATACTCGAGGAATTTCGCAATCACCAAAAAGGGGGGGATTGAAGAATCATGGCCTATGCTTTTGGTGATTAACAACATGCAAGGTTTTTATGGCTAAGGGGTTTTTTGCAGAGGCTTTTAGTACTTTGCCAAATGACTAAAAAATGGGATTTTAAATTATCAAAAACCCTCAAAATGGATAACCTTTCGGATATCAAAAAGGGTGATGAAGAATCTAGAAGGATAGGTCTAAATCCACACAGGAGATGAAGGGAACTTAGTATAGAAATGCTTTATTTTATCTTTGATCGTACTATCAAGAAGGGGTTTGAATGAGTAGCTTGATTGGAGATCTTTATGGATAGGTGTGGGCACACTTGACATATTGCCCCAAGTCAGCCCCAAAAACCCTAAGATAACCAGAACAAAATTTCCCTTTTCATGCCCAAAAGTTTTTGAGTTGATAGAGCTGTTTCTGGGCTAACGAAAAGCTGACGCTTGGGTGACGGACGTTCCCTTGGGCGTCTGTTGCCCGGTTTGGCATCGGACCACCCGAGAGAAGGCGATGGAGCGCCGTCGCCCTCTACAGTGCGGGTTTTTACAAACACATCCAATGGACGCTGGGTGCCACGAGGGAGGCGCCATCGTTTGCGTCTAATGGTATGTTTAAGGTTTTCCCGAGAGGGGGTTTTAGCCAAAGGACGTGTATTGGCATGCACGGACGCTGGGGGGCATCCATTGTTTTTCTAGAGAAAACTCAAGAGCACCAGCTCGCACGAACACGTCTGATGGGTTTTCATGGTGTGTCCGTTGCCCCGACGTTTTGAACAGGAAATTCGTGGGGGGGGCATCGAAGCGTCGTTGCTTTTGGCATACAAGCGTTCGATGCCAAATTAATTTTTCTGTTTGACAGTCCCCTGAGCGGGGTTTTAGAGGGACATTTTTAGTCCAAGGGTTTTTTCCCCCAAACCCACCTTAGCTCATTTCCATTGCTAGAGACACCTTGAGAGGTTGGGAAGAAGAAAAAGCTCTAGGAGAGAGATTTGAGAATCAAACCAAGAAATTCACTCACTAGTGAACCAAAGTTCAAATGTGCATCCATCCATCTCATAGGTTTAGTGAGTCAAGTGAGAGTTTGAAGCTTGTTACTCTTGGGGGTCGACATCACCTAGAGGTTAGTGGGATCAGAAAGGTACCGCCAGAAGATTGTTGGGAGCCCTTTTCCAATGACCTTGATCGGTTTGTGGGTGTTTTACCCCAGCCGATATGAAGAACCAGCCCATTTAAAAGCACTCGGTCCTTGCACGGATCGGGGGGAGCGTACCTTCGAGGGGCTCCCGAGGACTAGGGGGGGTGTCACTCCTCGATACCTCACAAACATCACCCTGAACCATTTCTTCACCCTAGCTCTTTACTTTTCCCCAAATTCAATTCAGCATTCATACTTTTTCCCTTTGGGTTTATATCTTTCATTTTGCTTGACAAATTGAGTAGGGGCTCTACTTTCCATTGAATTGCTACTGCTTTTTCCCAGACTAGAACACCTTTGGTAGGGCCCGGGGGAATTACATTTTTAGGATTTCAAAAAGCTTTAAAATTTGAAATAAGCCCAATTCGGTGTCCATCTTTCGGTGGAGATAGATAACTACGATTTGACTGGAGAGGGCGTTCACGATCCGACTACAACCATCCAAGGACGCTGCGCCTTAGCGATCGATACACCAATTCCAGCGGTTGCTCACGATCTTGCGGATCACAACCAACCAAAACCACTAGGGTTTTTCCCTGCAAGCAATCGAAGAAAAGCAAGAACAAGTAGAACAAGCACTCAATTGCAATAAGAGATGAAGGATAGATGTGATACACATGAAGGTGGGGTTCCGAATCAAGTAGAACGGATGGTCTAGTCGACACACGCGTCTACAAGGAAGTAGCAGCACTAAATTTCATCTAAACAAAACCCAATCTGTTTGTGGCGGCTTAGGGGATATAAGGAGGAGGGAGGCGACCACAAGGGTCCTAGTGTCGTCCTACAACCCTAGGATGAGCCCCAATGGACTCAACTTGATACACGGGCCATGGGCCCCCAAAATAGGGTGACGCACCCACCTTGGCAGAAAAGATCTCGGTATTAAATTGTCTACTGCGCACGCATCTGATAGGATATAGGTATGAGTCCGGACCCATTGGAAAGTAGACTTGATAAGCTTTCCAAAAAGTCCTAACGTCCCCAACGGAGCCGTATGAAGGGAAAATAAAGAAATTCTTTTTGGGGGAAACAGGCCCCAACCAAGTGTCAGGGTTTGGGCCCAAACCCCCAAGGGGCGACTGTTTGTGGGCCCCCCGGGGGAAACCCCCGGGGTCCCCCCCAGTGACAGGGGCGGGGGTTGCGGGACCCTTTTCTCGCTAGCAAAAAAAGGTTTAAACCTGGGGGGGGGGGGTTTACACGTGAAGAGGGGGGGTTGTTTTGAAATTAGGGGGGAGGGGAGCAAACCCACCAGCGGTGGCGATAAAGGGGGGGGTTTGACGCGGGGGGCCCCGTCTCGACGGTGATGCTGGGCGAGCGTGCGGGGGAACCGGGCGGGTGGGGTCCCCGGGGGCCCGGGAAAAACCCGGGGAAGGACCCAAAAAGGGGGTCGGGCCAATGTGGTCTTGGCAGCGGTGATGGGGGAAAGGGCCCAAAACACGGCCGGGGCCCCCAAAAGGGAAGAGGGGGGGGGGGTGGTGTTTCACCCTACCCCCTCTGACGAATTTCCACAAAGAGAAGATAAAAAGGTGGTTTGCGGGGGGGAACAGGGTGGGGGGGTTTTTTTGGGTTTTACTCCCGGGGGGAAGGGGGGGCCCCCTTTCCGGGGGGGGGGGGCCCGGGGAGGGGGGACTTAGGGAAAAAACGTGGCGAGGGGGAGAGGGAAAACAGTGTCCGGGGGATCGGTGAGGAGCTCGAGTGGGGGCGGTTTGGGGAAAAGGGGAAAAAAAAGGGTTTTTGCTCCCTCGGGGTTTGGTCTCGCCCCGAGAGCGGGCAGGCAAACAGGGGCATGCTTGAGTGGGGGTGCGTGATTTTTCCGCTTTTGTGGGGGGGGGGGCTGAGGGCCCGGGTCAAGCGGGGCCATGACGAAGGCGGGCGGGGGGGGGCAGCGGGAGGGCACGGGTGGAGGGGGGGCGACGGGGGTTTGGGGGAGGGGGCTGTACACCCGGGCCCCAGGAGGGGGGCCCGGGGGGCCCGAAAATTTTGGGGTTTCCCCGGCCCACAACATTCTTAGGACACCCCTGGGAAAAAAGGGGCCCCAATCCCCCAAAAGATAGTTGATAAGGGAAGGGTGGCTCCCCCTTTTTAAGGGTGGTTTCCCCCTCCCAAACTAAGCAAGGGGGGGTTTTTTAAAGGCTAAAAATTTAACCCCCCACTACAACGGGGGCCCTTGGCCCATTTTTTTGCTTTCTTTCCAACGGGAAAAATTTTAGGATTCCTCTATTCCCACCCCCTTAAACAAGGGCCCAGTTATCCCAAAAAGATAACCCCGGCCCGGTTTTGGGTTGGCCGGGGGGCCCCCAAAAAAATTTGGGGGTTCCCCGGGCCCCCAAAAAATTCTTGGGGGCCCCCCCACTGGGGGGAAAAAGGGCCCCCCCCCCAAAAAAACTAGCCCTGATAAGGGAAGGGTGGCCCCCCTTTTAAGGTGGTTTTCCTCCCCCCAAAATAAAAAGGGGGGGAATTTTCAAGGCCCATGTTCCCCCCCCGACTAAAAAGGGGCCCCCTTTTACCCATTTTTTGTTGCGTTTTTTCCAAAAGGGGAAAAAAGGGGGTGTCCTCAGGGGGGGGGTTTTTTGGGGGTTTTGGTCGGCGCAGGGGGGCCCCTGGGGGGGTCTTTCGGCGCCTGCCGGGCAAAAACCTGGCCACGCCGCACCCCGGCCCCCGGGGTAAAACCCGGGGGGGGGGTTTGGGGGGCACGCCGGGACGCGATGCGGGAGCGTGGTGTGGGGGGGGCAGCGCACCCCAAAAGGACGATTTGGGCCCGTTTGGATGGAGAAACCCCTTTTCAAATTTAAATCCTTTTTCTATTTTTTATTTTTGCTCAAACGATTTGTTTTTTAAAAAGGGTTAAAAAAACCAAAAAATAAAATTTTCCCTTTAAAAACCCAAAAATTTTTCAAAATTAATATTCTCTACAACTTTCATTTTAGAGCACCCCAACAAAAAACCATTTTTTTTTATAGGTTTTAGTTCAAAGCCAATTTAAATACTTAAAGTTTAATTAAACATCTATTTTTAAATTTTTAAACAAAGCTTAACTAGATTAGGGGTTTTTAACAAATTTAAAAATGCTCTAAAAAAAATATTCTAGGTTTAAAAAAAAATTAAAAACTTAGGTTTTAAACCAAAACTAGAGCATAAAACTCCTGTCCAACCCCAATTTTAAAAATAATTTAAAAACACCTGAAATCATGCCCCTGTGCAAGACATGGAATTTAAAAGCCAAAGAAATTTCTCATGCTTTGAGTCTAAATATGTTTCCAATGCAAGCTTAACACAGGGTGTCACAGTCCTCCCCCCCCTTTAAAAAAATCTCGCTCAAAATTTTTGGTTTTTGTACCATTTGTTGAAAAAGACGGGGTAAATCGTACGTAGGTAAACCTCAGTCCCCCCAGGTTTTCATCATTTAGACCAGATTACTCCCGAGGATCTTGAAGGTCTTCACTTCCCTTTGGGTTTTGGGTTTACTCTTTTTTTTGTACAAGGATTTTCTCTTTTTGCCGTAAATGTTCCAAAGTTTATTCAACACGATCCTAAACTTGGAACCGTTTCTTTTTCCAAACTCGAAGAACTTCTTCAACTGAGGGTCCCTGGAACACATGGAAAAATAACACTCATCCCGGAGGTAACTGATACGGTCCAACATATTGTTTGGGGCTAACTTTTTCTTGATCCCGAAACATGGTAAAGCCCCCCATAGGTGACACTTTGAATACACATAATCATCAACCTGGAATTCCAAAGGTCTCCTTCGGTCGGGAAAATCCTTTCGATCCAATTAACAGGGGTTCTACACTTTCGTCCGTACAAGGCATCGAATGGTGCCATCTTAATAGTTTCTTGGTAGTTGTTGTTATAGGAGAATTCTGCCAAGGCAACCATTTCTCCCATGATCCTTTCTCTGAAACAACACATGCCCTTAACATATCCTCCAAAATCTGATTCACTCTCTTGGTTTGCAAAAACAACGTCTGGACTTAAATCCAAATTCGTCTTACATAACAACAAAGATCCAAATTAAACATAGTCTGAAACATCATAGAACAAGCCCTCAAAGCAAAAGATCGCACTCCTAATCTAACACTCAGGCGTCGTCGGAGTCGGTGCTCTCTCTATCGGTGTCGAGAGAGGGGTCAGCGGTGAAGGCCTAGTTTGGAGCCAAGTCCTCCTCCGGTGGGTCGGGGCCAAGGACTACGCCGTCCTGAGGCTCGGGCTCCTCAGGTGTGGGTGCTACTTCCTCCTGGTGGTGAAGAGCGTGGAAAGCCTCGTGAAGATTATTGATGTAGCCCTACTGGTGGTCGAAGTGCTCCTCTAGCTCCATTACTCTCCTTCAAGTCATCATACTCAACAGGCTTCATTCCTTGAGTTTGTCATGTCGAGGAGCATCTGCTCACCAACCACGCGAGCAGTGACCTCCTCCTCAACCTTGGTCTAGGCCTGGTTGTGCTCCAGAGTCATCTGAGCCAACTCTGCCAGAAGGCAGGCTACCTCTGTCTCGAACTCCTACAACTAGCGCTTACTCCAAGAGTGGCCTCATGGAGTTAGACACACTCTCGAGACTGCGCTCCGAGCTCTCGCAAGTGCCAAGCAAAGCTCCAGTGGCACTCATGGCTAGAGTCTCATAGTTGAAGCGTTCCTCTACATCCCCTACCAGTGTTGTCTCCTCAACTTGTTCCAGTCCATAGGAAAAGGCTGCCCACGGGGAAACACTCTTGCCAAAGCTGCCGCAAGATCACCAGGGAAACAAGCGATGATGTCCTTAAGCACTAGTTTGCTGCCCTGTTGGCACCATCCTTAGCAGACCTTCCCTTGGTGACAATCGTCCAGCTAGAACTTGCCCTTGGACAAACGCGACGCCAGCTGTGACGAGGAACTATCCCTCATGTTTCCTTCCTAGCGGTTTAGATGTGTGCGAGGCATGTAACGATCGACGATTTCCTCGAAAAAAAATCCACAGATTACAACATAATGTGATAGTCTCAGGAATACCAAGCTATCACATTATTATTATACAGTTGACACCACAGTCATACATCATAAATTACAAGTTTACAAGTATTACAACTTAGAGATTCACACCTACTACAACACAGAACTAGCGGAAGACGCACGCGAACGATATCAGAGGAGCCACAACGCACCAGCGGGTGAAGGCTCTTCCTTCACAGGCAACCTTGAGCGTAGGACAATGCCACCTAATCCTCCGGATCCTTTCTGTTGTCGTCGAAGATGGCATCCAAACCTGCTAAATAACTTTCAGTACGATTTGTTCTAGCCACTGGCTCCCACCTATGCATTGCTTTTGCTTTGTGGAAAGTGGTATGCAAGGGGTAGAGAAAAGAATCTATATCTGGTTGTGGTTTTCCTATGCAAGTTCATTATTAAGTAATAATACAGTAGTAAGTTGTATATCAAGTTTTAACACATTTTCCACACATCATCACACACACACACATCTCTCCACACACTCTCATGCTCTCTAGGCGACAAGGACAACTCCCTCTCGTCCTTGTCTCAGCGGCTCACAGCCGGATCGTACAAAACCCAAGGGGAAGAAAAGAAGGGACTCATCTCTCTAAAGCAAGCGAGGCGTAGGTCATGAGAAGTCCATAACCGGGGATATGGCTATACGTATAGATTGATCAACTCTGCAGAGTGTGTACAACTGTACCCACAAGATCGCCATCATCGACGTTGTGCACGGCCTAGGCCGATAACGGGCTATCTCCCAATCAGGAACGACACCATCCTACCACTCATCCCTGGGGCTCCCCGCGCACCGGCAAACTGAGACTAGGAGACGCAGCACCTGGCCACCGTGGTACTGCACATCTGGGATGGTATGGCCTCAACGCTGGCACCACCCACCCTATCACCTAACAACCTAGCAGTAATGGCATCACCCAAACCGGTCGACATCCGCACCCCGCCCATTCAGGGACGAATGGTGTGCACGAATAAAGCTCATGGTTCCGATTTCCCTTGCTATTCCAGATCCTAGGTGGGATCAGAGAGGTCATCTCCTCAAATTGGGTCCTCCCCCGTGCCATCATAGCACCTCCATCCCAGGGCTCGCCCCAGGATCTCCTCAAAACACATGTACCCGCCACAGTACCTCTCGTGGGGATGCCTAGCTCACATCCCCGGCAAGACTCGTCCCCCGACTCGTCGTAGGACCTGTTGATCGATTCAACCCTCACCACACACCCAAGACACACGCCAAGATCTCCCTAGTTATTATCATTATACCGGCACACAGTGCCTAGCCACACACAAACAATCCTCCACTAAGCATCACATCAATGACATAATGCAAAGTAGAAGTAGCAAGTAAGTAAAGCGGGTGTCTATCCTAATAGCAGGTGTGTAGGGGTAAGGTTTTGACAAGGTATGGCTTTCCAAGCAATCTACCATGCAACCTATTAGTTAAATTCCAGAAAGTAAAGCACTAGCACCTATGTATATGCATGTCTAATAGGATTCTACGAGGTTGGGTGGGACATGGCACCTATTTGTTTGTTATAGATCCATAACGTGTGCTGCTCATGTCTCCGGCCTCCAACGGATCACCGGTCCGATCAACATCGCCCTCGATGCAACTACCTCGACAGAGCGACAACAAGGAAGAAAGCAATCAATTCTTGACCAAGATCCAAACTAAAAGACAACAAGACACAGAAAGAGCGGCTAACACAAAAGACACCAAAATACTTAGCCGTCGCGGTGGTTGTTCGCTTTCCTCGGCTCAAAAGGAAACAAGAGTGGTTGTCTGCTAAGAGTAATCTCAAGTCATGGCCACGAAATAGCCACACTTCCCGGGTTGATGGTTTCAACCTGTATGGCTTTCAAGACAAAAGGGCCTAGACTCTAGCTTAACTTAAACAAACACCACAGCTTGTAGTCTTTCGATCCGGGTGTCATGGAAATTGACAGGGACAAGAAAGATTTTAAGTTGGAAGGGGAGGCAAACACAATAAGGTTCAGCCTTTGTAGCCTTATACCCACAAGTCACAACTAAGCACGAACAAGAAATAACAAACAACAACGCAAGATGCAAGAGGTTGTGACCTGGTCCCACAGACTTCGACTTGCATGCCATGGAAATTGGCACAAGCAAAAGAGAATGGGACAAGAGAAAGAGAGGGAGGGTTGGCTAGGCTGTCCATATCGCGTCCTATGTAATGATAGCTTTTTGACGGTCGATCGAGTCAACTCCTATGGTTCCAAGAACATGACATAGATCATAGCTTAGCAACTAGAAAGGATAGTTCGATCTTTTGATCCGATCATCATGGTTAAGGACGGGATCGAACAGAACAGGCTATAAGAGAGAAGAGAACAAATCTGATCACTCTCTCGGTCCAGACACCATAGTACCTGACGCGAACCGAAGAGATAGTGGAACAAGGGGAGAAGAAAAGGAGCTAGTGGTCTACTTCTTCATCCACACGCCACAGAAAAAAGGCAAGGCATTGGGAAGGAGTGACACACAAGAGAACACACAACACCCAAATCCACTTGTAGGGTACCACGACCTACGTGCACTAAATGACACCTAGACACCCTAGGTTTCTTAGCGGTGCGGTTGTCACCGCAAGGACCTAAGAAGCGCCATGGTCTAAAATAGGTAAAAACATACAAGGGACTTGAGTATGAAGAAGCCAAAAAGGAGGGGGGAAAAAAAGGGTTTC
>CM039119.1:29884258-29981985 GCA_022036555.1 Microstegium vimineum | reverse complement strand
TTTCTTACCATACAATAGCGTATAACCCCAAATGTATGAAATTTCGATTGGGTCTTTTCTACGGTTATGACTAAAAGGGATCATTATTTGTGGGGACGAAAAATGTGCCAGACTTTTGTAAGGAATCGTTTAATTTTTCCCTACAATAAAAAAAAGATAAAAAGGTAGTAAGCCCCCATAAACCCCTTTCTTCCTTTTATTTTTTGTTCAAAATTAAACAAAAAATTGGGAAAGACTTCCCCCACGTTTATGAAGTGCGACCAAGGAAGGAGTAGATGACTTTCAAAAATTTATCATAGACTTCGTCTCTCAGTGTTATTCGCCCCACAGAGTGTTTCCCCCGCCTTTTGGTGTTTTTTAAAATGACTCAATGCTTTTACCGCTCCACCGGGAAAATTTCCCCTCTGCCCCTACCGTACTCCAACTTGGTTTTCCACCGCTTGTCCGGGTTTTGAGCCCTGGGATTTGGATGGGGACAAAAAAACCCACCTACAACGCTTTACCCCAATCATTCCCAGATAAGCTTGCACCTTTGTTTACCGCGGCTGCGGGCACAGATTTAGCCGATCTTATTCCCAGAAAACCCGTCTTTGTTTCTTCCCGAGAAAAGAATTTTGCGCCCCCGGGCCCTTTCCACCTCCACGCGCATTGCTCCATCGGGCTTTCGCCCATTGCAAAAAATTCCCCACTGCTGCCCCCCGTAATTTGGGGGCCCTTTTTCCAGTCCCAGTGGGGTAATCCTCTGGACCCAGTACTGTTCATCGCCTTGGTAAGCTAGCCTCCCCAAACACAATCAGACGCGAGGCCCTCCTGGGCGGTTTTTCCCCTTTTTGCTCCCACCCTAGGGGTTTAGCAACTTTTTCCCAGTTTTTGTTCCCCTTTCCCCAAGGGCAGGTTCTTACCGTTATCACCTTTCCCAGGAAACACCACTTCCCGTTCGACTTGCATGTGTTAAGCTCCCCGAAATTTTTCCCTGAGCCGGACGAATTCTCCATGAATTAAAATTTTTTCATTTTTTATATTTCCCTTTTATTCAAGACAAAGGGGTTTTGGGAAATTTTCCCTTTCCCAAAGGATAACTTTTTTCCAGCGTTCGTTTATTACCCTGGATTTCGCACCGGCAGAAAGCCAACCCTACCCTACACGCAATCCCACAAGTCTCTTATCCATTCCCGTTCGATCGAGGTGGGGGGATAAGTAAAAATAAAAAAACTCACATTGGGTTTTTGGGTTAATCAGGCTCGATCTGATACTTCCACGACGTCAAGGTGACACTTACCACTGGTTTTCCTTCCCCCCCGTTCCATTGAAAAAGAAAATTTATCGAATCCAAAGGAAAAAAGGGGCGAGAAACGAAACGCCGGGACCATCCTCCGGCTTTTTTTCCGCACATTTGGACAGTCAAATAATGGGAAAAAAGGATTAAATTTGTAAACCCGGTCCTAAAAAAATAGGATTGACAGGTTTCGACCATACACAAGGTTTAAAAAAATTGAACGATTTTCCCCTTTAAAATCAGGGGGTTTTCCATGAAGAAGATCTTTTTTGGCATGTTCATTCGAAAATGGAGGAGAAGAACCCGACTCGGTATTCTTAAAAAAAGGGGGAAGCAGAATCAAGTCAAGATGATAGGACGCCCCATCTTCTTGCCCCAAAATTTACCTTTCTAAAGGAACTGGGGCACATTTCTTTTCATTTCCATTCAAGAGTTTCTATCGTTTCCACCCCCCTTTTTAAACCTCGAAACATTAAGGACAAATTCCTTCCTTAGGAACACAAAAAGAAAAAGGGAAAATGCAGCCCCCCATTAACAAATTTTATAAAATTTATAGTAAAGAAATCCTGATAAAATTTTTGAACTTGCTACCCTCTTGCCAATAGGCAAAATTGCCCTCTGTAGAAAACGTTTCAATCTAGATCGATAGAGAACCCAAAACCCCGCTGCATTCCCAGAATCCAGTTCCATTTTTTAAAGCGGGTTGACCTCTGTGCTTTCTCATGTACAATCCCTTCCACTGACCCCCCTTTCTCCTCGGTCCACAAAAAAAATGTAGGACGGTGGAATTATAAAAGGAAGAAAAAACGGCCCAGATCGCAAAATAATAGAATAGTACTACTAACAATACTAATATATGATAACTAAAAAATTATAGTATTAATACAAAAATTATGATATATAGAAATAATATCAGAAAAAAAACGAACTAATAATAGAAAATAAAATTGAAAAAACGTCTTTTTGTATCTTTGCCCTTTCTTTTGCTACCGTGGGTCTTATAAATCGTCGGACATATAGATACCCTTCAACAAAAAAGGGGTCATCGAAAGGAAAATTTAAACGACTCACCAAGTAAAAAACCATTTAGAAAAGGATTCCTATTTGAAGACCCAAAACCGCATGGATAAGATCCATTAACCTGTCAATTTTGGACCCAAATTTCAGGATTTTTTTGGGAGTTTCGGGAAGAAATTGAAGGGAAATAATATCGATTCATAAAGGAAAAAGTTTCTATTGAGGAAAACACTTTCCCTGAGGATGGGGATGATGAAGGGGGGAAAATCAAAATAAAAATAAATAAAGAATAAAGCCAAAAAAAAAAGTCGAAGTAGAAGACCCAGATAAAAATAAAAAAAATGGAAACTCAAAAAGGACCCCTTCTGTTTTAAAAGAATGGGGGAAAGGGGTTTTGATCCCGAGAAAGTTTTTCTTCTTTTTATAAGTTGTGTTTTGATCCAATATGTTTGGTAAAAGAACAATTTTCCCCTTTTAAATCATAAATGAAAAGTGTTGAATTAAACATGAAAATGTGCTCAATTGGTCTTAGTTAGTCTTGGGGGCAGAGTGGAAAAAGGGACGGAGACTCTCGAAAAAGGGAAAAGGATCCCTCAAAAGAATGAACGAGGAGCCAGGGGTGAAAATCTCATGAGGGTTCTATAGGGGTAGTAAGGATGACTTATCTGTCGACTTTTCCATTTCCCCAAAAACCCAACTCTGCCTTTGTAAAGTTTCCAGAGTACATAACCTTGGATTTAAACACTGCTTATATACCTTTTATTGGCCCTAATTTACAAGAAAATTCTTAGATTAGTAAGAGGAGGAAGGGTTTTAAGGGTTTTAAACCCCCCCTGTGAGATACGCATTTTCGAGGGAACCCTAGAAGCTGTCGCAGTAAAGAAACTCAACAAGGGGGGTTCATGCGTTGTAGATTTTTATTCCAGACTTGTTCATTTTTGATGCCAAGTGAACACAAAAAAGTGAAGTGTATGGGTAACCCCCAAAAACGAAAGTTTCGTAAGGGATGGGGAGGCTACCCTGAGACAAAAAATCCCCTTCTAAGAGATTCGATTCGGGAAATCTTTTATTCCAAGGGCTATGGAAATTTTTTCAGAGGTTTTCCCTTTCTTTGTTCATGTCAACAAACAATTCGAAATACCCGACTTTTTTTAGAACTCCCAGTCCAATGCAAATGAATCAAGCATTTCTTTTTCATTTCCTTTTTTTTGGGAAACCTAAGGACTCGATCGATGGATATGGAAAAACAGGGTTTTCCGGTCCTAGTGGGAAAAGGGGGGAAACAGAACCAATTAAAGGAGTAAACAGAATTCCATACTCGTCTCATAGATCCCATGAATTCTATGGAAAGCCCGTATTCGATTTAAATCTTTTTGTACGGCTTGGAGGGAGACTTTCCACTTTCGAACCCCTGAAATATGGGGGGCCAAAAAAACCAAAAAAAAAAGTGTTCGTTTTACCCTTAAAAAGAAAATGTTCTTGAACCTCTTTCTCTCATATCACCGAGGGGAATCGAAAAAAGAACCGCAAAAAACCGATCCAAATTTTTCTAATCAATTAGTTTAAAATGGTGGTTAACCCTATTATGAAAGGCGGAAAAAAATCATTCCTTTTCAAATTTCTCTATCGATCCCTGAAAAAAATCAACAAAAAACAAAACAAATCCACTATGGTTTTACTCAACAAAACATAGGAACTCCCAATATGGGATAAAAAACAGACGTAATAAAAAAAGGGTCGACCCGAAAGTTCCCATTGAAAAAGATCTAAAAAAGGGAAAAGAACTTGCCATTTGTTTGGGTTTTTTAGAAGCATCCCCAAAAACGTCCGGGGGCAAAAAATTGGGGTTTCAAATTAAGTTTTTCCCAAATTTGTAAAACTGCCCAAAGGGGTTGGGGTGCCATACCAAAAAGGAAGCGACTCAGAATGGCAAGGGAAATAAGCCTTGACATTTTTGAACCATAACAAAATCAGGTTGTGACACTTGGATCCATACATCTCGATCGGAAAAATCAATAGGGAGAATCGGACCAAACTTTTTCGAAACAAATAAAAAAGGAAAAAAAAAAAACAAAAATCATGATCAACAACCCCCTCGGGGGCTTCTTAAGAATAAAAAGGGAATCTTTTTGGGAAAAACATGGGAAAAAGGTTTTATCCTATCATGGGATTTTGAAATATCCCCTTCCAAAAATTTAAACAAAAAGGCTTTTCGGAGATTGGCGCATTATAATTCATGATTGGAAGCGCAAAAAAAAAAAATTCATTTTCGATTCTAGAGAATTTTTTTTGAAACATTTCATTTGCTTTCCCTTTATGGAAGTTTATTTTCCCAAATTTTTTTTGTCACACCCGGTTTTAAGTCAAAAAAAAATATACATTATATGTGACCTAGGAACAATTCTCACATATGCCACAGAAGAAGGTAAATCAAAACAAATACTTTAAAAAAATAACATAAAATCAAAGAAATAAACCTTTAAGAGAGCAAAAAACGGAAAGACATTTTCCCAATCTTCAGCAAGACCCACTCCCCGGGATCAACGACTGGTTGCACAACCTAACTTTTTCCAAACTCTTGCAATCGGGACCCATCCGGGATTTTTATCCAAAAAATGAAAAAGTAACAAACTAAGTACATCTCTACTCAACAAATAAACACGGGTTTATGAGGCTCAAAAAGGGACGACGGGTTTAACTACATAACTTTAATATTATCCAATTTTTAGCAATAGGTAATCAATAATATCAAAAACCCAATAACCATAAAGATAATGAACATGTATAATAATACAAAAAATAATGGTAGATTGAAGTCATTCTTCCCTAAGAAATTTTCCGGCCCCCCCCGTATCCGTGACAGGCTAATATATTGTTTTAAAACCCTGCAGAAGTTGTACATCTTACCCCGATCGTGTTGCCCATATGCCCGGTTAATTACTCCCAAAACACTGCCAAGGTGACGGGCGGGTACATATGAAGTCTTTTATAGGGGGCCCCTGGAAAAAAAACAGACAACGGATCCACGGCAAGGGGATACGAGGGGTCTCCCCCTCGATGGACACACCGCAGGGTAACCCCCTCCTACCCCCAACCACTCGTCATGGCAAATTTCATGAACTACACTGCAAAAGTAACCCCCTTTCTTAACTAAACAAAAGGGATGTAGTTAGTTGTACTATAAAACCCGGTGATCGTTTACAGAGTTCTAGAGCATCCAAAACTGACTCTAGATCACTTTAATCTGTTGCTAAAAAGCATCTTTACTGTTTTTGCATAAGTCATTAGTCAATGTTACATTCATAGTTTTTTCAGGGGCACTAGCTTGATCAAACCCCAAAGCAAAACCTGGGTAAAAAGGTATAAGGGACAAATCTGGGGAAAAAACCCTTTGGAAAAAAAAACACATCATATCATGAATTAGGTTTTAAAGGATTAGGAAAACAAGGGTGATCCCCTGAAAAACTTGCCTAAAAAAGATCTTTAACTAGAGCTTCAAAGATTCATAGAAATGCCAACTTCTTCTTCTTGATCCCCAACGCAAAACTCCCCCGATTGGACTAGTTTAAATATCACCACTAAAACATCAAATCAAACAACAAAGCATACAAACATGGATAAATTAGAACAAATAACCAACAGTGAAAAGGGTTTTAAAAAGAAACCTACGATCACAAAAAACGCGAAAAATCACGTTTTAACGATGTAGATCAAAAAATATGCTAAGGGAAGTTTGCTTTTTAAAGAGAAAAAGGTTTTTATCATTTTACTAATAAAAGAGTGTAAATTTTTTTAAAAGAAACCCCTTGTTTAATTTAGGTAAAACTTGTTTTTGGGTTTTGAAATTAAAGTAAAACTGCATTATTTTTGTAAAAAACAAGTTGTTGTGTAACAAGTTAGAGTTTGAACCATGAAATTATAAGATATAACTGTTTTTTAAAAGACATTAAAAAAAAGGGGGGGGTTACCCCGATAAAAACCAAGCATTTGAACGGATCGAATCAGATTAAAACATGAAAGTTATTGATAAAACAATTTTTTGATATTAAACTTAGTTTTTAAAAATACATCAAAAAAATCTATATGTTTTTAAAATCTTTGAAAAGGTTTATTTGGGGTTTTAAACATGTAGATATTTCCTTGAGTCTAAATAATTTTAAGGATTTAAAAAGGAGTTTTTAAAAGGACATTTTAGAGCAAAAAAAGTTGATGGCAATTTTGTAAATGTTGGAAAGCGGTTTTGAATTAACCAGAAATTTTTTGTTTTTAAAGGGGGAGGGCGTAAAACCCGAGAGTACGCTAAGGTGGGGTTATACATTTAAAAAATCAGTTTTCTTTTGCAAAAGAGGAGAGCGAAGGGGTATTGGCCAAGGGGGTCCGTCCGATGGGGCCTGGACGGTAATTAGAAAAAGCAGAGAGGGGAGGACGATTTCCCGGAGTAGAAGAAAACGACGGCCCCTGGGCCGGGGCTTGGGCGGCGCATTCGAAAATGGGCACGGTGCGTGTACTCAAAGCGGAAAGGACGGAGGGGAGGGGGAAGTGGCGAACTGAAAAAAGCATCGGTTTAAGGATGGCTCTTAGGGGGATGTCCCCGAAGAGCGGCCGATCACCGGGGGGGAAACGGGAGAAACAGCGGGGGAGCGAACCAGAGAGGATAGAGAGGGAAAGGGACTCTTGTGGCTTTCTTTCCCCAACCCGAAGCTCGTGGGGAGCGAAAGGCCCTTGTGGATTTTTTAATTGAGTGAAAACTTAGGGGGATAATTTGTGTCAAGTGATATATCATAAGGTTTTTTCACAGGTGATTTTTTTGATGAAGGAGCTTAAATTTCCCACATGAAACAGGACATGGGCCCTGTGCCCAAAGGTGGGGGAAGATCAAAAAGAGGTTTGGGCTTGATGGAAGGCCGGTTTTTGAAAGTGTGAAGGGCAAGGGGGTTTGGGATGCTTGGAGCCGATGGACCAACCCCCCCCGGGAGAGAAGTTTTGAGGTCAAAAACGGGGAAACCCAATATGGTATGTGATGATATGGAGTGGTTTCAAATCATTTGCCCCCAAGTTTTTGGATGCATGTGTTGCTAAACCCATTGGGGATGGAGTTTGGAATGGAATGCCCCCAAGGGAAAAAGGTTTAAAACCATAGGGCTTTTTCCATTTCCCGGTCAATTTGGTGGGGAGGGGAATTTTTTAGGGACCAGGTTTAGGATGATAGCCGTACTAACAAGGGGGGGAAAACTTGTTTGCATAACGGTTATCTAGGCCCCCATTAAGCGTAAAAAATTTTGCGATGTTTTGGGTTTTTGGGTGTGCCCCGGGGGAGAGAAAGGGAAAATGCTTTGAAAATGATTGTAAAAAGGGCAAAACACACAGCACAAGGTGGTGATCACTTAGTGTTACCCCTTGGAAGCTTGGAAAGAATAGTGGGGAAGTTGGGGGCGGTGTTTGGCAAAGAAAAGGGGGGTCCGGACGCTGGTGTTGTTGTTTTTCCCGGGAGGGTTTGTGCCCCCTTTTGGGGAAAGCGAGCCCTGGGCCAAGGCTGTTCTGAGAAAAAAGGTAGCACCGGACCCCTATTTACGCCCGGGGGAACGGTTGGATTTCCCGGACTGCTTTTGGGGTGGGTTTTTTTTAGCTCTTTGGGGAGCCCCCTTTTGGGGGAAGGGCCCAGACCCGGCGGGGGAAATGGTGGGTTTGGGGGACTATTTGGGAAAAGTTTTGGGGGAAAGAAAAAGGGAAGGAAAAGGACTCTCGGGTGCTCGGGAATTTTTTTCCCCCGGGGGTTGGCTCGAGGCTTTCAAGCCCGGACCCCCAGTGAAAAGGGGAGCCCGGTGGAGGGGGGGTTTTTAAGGGCAGGCGGGGTTTGGGGCCCCGCGGGAAGCAGGAAGGAAATTTGAACGGCCCAGGCGACCCAGACGGGGTTGGCCGTGTTTTTTCCAGACAGCGCATGGGGCGCCGGTTTGGGGGTTGGGGGCCGGAGGGTTGAAACAAAAGGAAATTTCCCTCTGTGCTGAAAGAGGGGCGTCTGGACGGGGTTTTGGGGCCCCCAGACCCCAAAATTTTCCCTTCCCCGTTGGAGGGAGGCAGAAAGCGTTTTGTGGGGGAAAAACGGCTGGGTTTTCGAGGGGGGTGGCTATTTTTTTACCCCTTTTGGGCCGGCCCTTGGGGGGCTGGGTAGAGCATTTGGGCATGTGTTTGCCTTTATGTGGGGGTTTTGGAAAGCCTCAACCACTAATTTTTGGGATAGGTTCATCCCGGGAGGGGAAGGGGGAAAGTAAACCCTTAATGCGTTGCTTTGAGGATAACCCTCTTTGTGGCACTGGGTTTTGGAATCGTTTTTGTTGCAAGCCAGGGTTTTGTTACTCTTGGAGGTTGCCCCCTCCTGGGACGGCTTGGGGAATTGAGGCTCCGTCGAAGCGCGCAAGGAAGTTTGTGCGGCGCCCCGGGAGAAGTGCTTGTAAAAGGGGTGTTGTGCTCGGCCCCCCCGGGAGATCGGTTACGAAAAACTCAGTTGAGTTTGTCTTTGAGTGCCCCCCTTTTTGTGTTTGATTGTCCCGGCCCCCCGGTTTGGGGGGGGGGTTTTGGCTGTGATCCCAAATTTGGGCCGCGTTAAACCCTCCCAAGTGAGTGAGCCGACACAACGGGGGACTAGTTTTGGGGTGGCGACCAAAGTGAACCTCGGGAAAAAAATCCCCGTTGTCAACCTTGTTTTCATCTTCCGGGGGTTTGCTTCTCCAAAAAAATCCTTTGTTTTTACTTTCTTTTTACTTGTGCTAGTGAGTAGTTGTTTGCTCTTGAAAATGGGTTTGCTTTTTGTGGTTTGCCTAGTTACCTTCTAGTTTTTTGTGTAGAAATAAAAGTAGTCTTGTGTGGTAATTGTCTTTGATTTCCCCTTGTTAGTCACTTTGCTTAGTTTGTGTAGCTAAGTAATTTGGAGCTCTCTAGTTGATTTGTGTAGTCTTGCTAGAGGGGAAATTGCTAGTGAGCTTTGGGGCTTTGTGCTTCTTTACTAGTTTGTGTTGGGCCCCCCCTTTAGCCCCCTTAGCGTATAGTTGTTGGGTTTTGGTGACCTTGAAACCTTTGGGACTTGTTTAGGGGGAGCTCTCCCTAGCTTTGCCCCTTAGTGAGCCCCAATTAGGATCTTTTGCTAGGTGTTAAGTTATAGTAGAGGGGTGTATTTCCTTTGGCAAAACCCGATATTTTTAAATTTTTTGCATTTTTTGGGTTTTTTCCCCGGCTGCCCCTAAGTTGTTAGAAAGGCCTTTACCCCCTTCTAGTCCGCCATCTGCCCCTTCCCCCCCGTTGGGTTTCAGAGCTTGGTCTCTCATTTTGGCCCTTTCCCGACCCGGGGGGGAGGGATGGCAAACTTATGGGTTTAGATGTTGATTGTCCACCATTTTTGATGGACACACTTTGCCCCGGGGGAAAAAATGGGGTGATATGAAATTTTTTAAAATTTTTTTGCCCTCAATGTGGTGGATCGTGATGTAGGCTTTTCTCATTTTGTGGGATGAAGAAAACCCAAACCCAAGCACAAGAGAAATCCCTAGTTCTCGAAACCCAAAGCTACAAACCCTTCAGGGTATAGATCTTTAGTAGATACATATTTGGAGAGATCATGGACTTGAAGACACCTCATGGTTTTGGGTCCAAATCTCATTAAAAATTTAGGGGGGAGGGTTTCTAAGTGTGGTGTGATTTTTAGGGGCACTTGAGGAGGGTTGAGCATGACCAAAACTTGGTGATTGGGAAAAAAGGCTCCCCCCTCTTTGGTCAAGTGAGGGGATGATGAAGGACCCAAACTCCCAAGCTCCTTGAAAAGGGATTGATGTTTGTTTGCCCAAAGTGTTGCAAAAAAATGATGCTACCCCATGCACCCTTGTGGGGATGATGAGGGTTTTCCCCAAATGCTCGGGTTATGATTGTGCTATCACAAGCTCTCTACTTCACCACTTTTGCTCTATTTTCACAAGGTGACAAAAAGGGTATAAAAATAGCAATGTTTGTTGATCATGTTGAAACTTTAGGGATAAAGCTTGAAGAAAACTTGCTAGAATGACCATGTCTTTAGTGAATGGGGGAAAAATTTTAAAACCCTTGTTTTTGGGAAAAAAGAAATTTTCTTCACTAAAAAAAAATTTGTGAAAAAACAAAAGAAATATTCACACTTCTATTTCCCCCAAAAAAAAGGCAAATGTGACCCTTTTAAAGGCCCCTTTTTTGATTCTCATGAAAAATTAATTGAAATGCATGCTTCACTAATCAAAAGCTTTCTAAAAAAAAAATCCCCAACTCTAAAAGTTTCTGTGAAGAACTTAAGCGTTATTTGATTTTCTTAAATTCTTCCATAAAAGAACAAAAGGCTAGCCAAAATGAGCTTTCCCCCTTCGGGTACTTTGGGGTTTTTGGTTCACAAACAGGGTTGTTTTAAATTTAAATGAGTTGAAAAACCTTTAAAAAAAAGATGAAAGCCCCCTTTCACTGGGCAAATAAAACAATTTAAAAATTTTGGGTTATTAACCCTTGTGATGTGGCAAGAAGCATTTTATCCCCCCTTTCTTGTGCCCGTTTCTACTTTTTATTCCATGTTCTTCACATATAGAGCTTTTGGTCCTTTTATGTTTGTGAGAAACCTTTTGAAGGGGGAATTGAGCTCAAAAGTAAATTAAAAGAATATAAACCCAACAAGTTGGAGGGGTGCTACAACCCCAAAATTTCCAACCCTTTGAGCTATTTGACAAAAAAAGGAGAACCCCCTATGGTGACAAGTGTGGAATCGGTTTCCAAAAGGAAGGCCAAGGGGGAAAGGGAAAAATGTGAAGGGGGCAAGACAAAAAGAAGTTTCCCTTCCATTTTCATGTGTTTCCAAGGGGCCAGGGGATGGACAACCTTGCAAATGCTTGCCCAACCAAGAATGCCCAAGTTTAATTTCCAAAAAATTTCCAAGCCCCCAAAGGTGCAAACAAAATCAACCTTTTTCAAAAAAGGGGATTCAGGGAGAAGAAAAAAAGGAAAAAAGCCCAAGAAAGAGGGGAAAGGGCCTTAGGCCCCCAAGGCACCCAACCCCTAATTCCCATAAAAATTGCAAACCAAAAAGAAAAAGGGGCAAAAAATCAAAGAGAAAAATTTTAAAAGGCTCCCCTTAAAGGGCTTAAAAGTGTGAAATATGGGCCCACTTTGGGGCCCTAAAAAATGCCAAAACCCAAGCTTGAGTAAAGTTTTCAAGAAAAAGAGAAGAGGCAATACAATAAAGAAGCACAACATGAGAAAGGGGAAGAAAAGGCTCAACCCAAAGAGAGTGTGCTACTCAGGGCGAGAAAGGGGGCACTTTGGCCTTTTATGTCCCCAAAGGTTTATGATTTTCTAAGCTGTTTCCCCATTTTTTAAATTTTTTTCATAGTTTTAGAAAGTTAGGGTTTTAATGGTACCTCTATGGTTGCAAATTGCAAAAAATCCCCGCTATCTTACTATTTTGGGGGTTTTAACATTCAAAAAGGGGGGGATGAATGTGGGGTGGGTTTCCCCATTGGGCTTTGGGGGGAAAATTGATTCCCAATTGATTGAAATTATTGTTAAACCCTTAATGTTGGTAAAGAAATTTAACCCTTGGTGGCCTATTTTTAACCCCAAATGAAAAAGGTTAAAAGAATGAAGCCCCCAAGTGCTACAACAAAAAAGGGTTGAAAAAATATTAAAAAAGTTTTTTGGGGGGTTGTTTAAAATTTAAATTTGTGGCTTGCAAAATATTCAAATTTTTGGGGGTTGCAAAGGTTTGGGGATCATGATCTAAAAAGGGAATATTTTTTTGGGTTGATAAAATTTCATTTGGGTTTTTGTTAAAAGGGATTTTTGAATTGGAATAAAAATTTGGGCAAAAGAGTTTTTGGGAAATTGGAAATTTTTAAAATTGGAATAGTTGCTTGCTAAAAAGATGTTTGAATGGTTTATGATCTTTGAGCTATTTTTGTAAGTGTATTGAAGGGGTTTATATGTCTTGAGTTTGGGTGTTAAAAAACCAAGGGTTTTTAATTTTAATCCAAGGGGTTTGTTAAATTTTTGAAAAAAGCTTTAGTAAAATTTTGCTCAAACCCGCCATTAGTAAAAAATCTGAGCTAGCTGTGTTTCAAAACCCCTGTTTGGGAACTAAAATCAATTTGGTTTGGGTTTAAAATTTGGGTACACATGCTTAAAACTTAGTTTTAGTTGCTGAAAAAGTTTCATTGGAAATGGATGGGGGGATACTTCGGTTTTGGAGGGGAAATTTTGGGCAAAAAACATGTGCACTTTTTTCAGCTTTGTACCTATGGGGAAAAGATGTGAAATTTTTGGGTACCCAATCTGTTAGCCCAATGAAGCAAAAATTTTTATGGCTATTTAAGATGACTTGGAAGCCCCTTTCTCCCCCAAAAATTTCCCCTTGATCATTGGAGGGTGTATTTTGGGGAGTATGATATATTTTTTTAAAAGATTTAAGAATCGCCAAAAAAGTGACAAAAAATTTGGATTGTTCTAGATTCACTTGGATTAAAAGGCCCTAAAGTTAAAAATCATGTTTTTAAGTGTTTGGGAGGCACCTTTGTTTGATCTTGGTTGAAAATGGGAACCCTGACAACCCTTTGAGTAAAAAGGTCATTTGATTGTGATCCCCAAAATTTTGGATTAAAAGTTAAAGACCCAAGATCAAATTCAAGATAGAGTTTTGGTTTAAGTTTTTTATTTAAATTTTTTGGGAGACCCATGTTTTAAAAAGGAAAAGGGGCCTTAAAGAAAAATAGTTTAAAACCTCATTTTGGGATTAAATTGGTTATTCCCATCTAAAAGGGGAGTTAAAACCATTTGAATCAATCAAAAAACAAAAGGTTATCTTCAAAGAAAAGTATGAAAAATTTTAAATTCTTTAGAGATAGGTCATTTTCTCCCCTAAATTTGTTGGGGGGCCCTTGCCCCCTTTTTTGTGTAGGTAAAAACCAAGTGGGGGTACTTGGAAGGTAACTGGAAGTGGTGTCTAGGGACCCATTTAGATGCTTATTTAAAGGAAATCAATAGGATTGATCAAAAGAAAGAAACCCAACCCCCAAAAAAAACCCTTTTTCAAAAAATCTAAAATGTGAACATATTTGGTTTTCCCTTCTCATGCAAGCTTTGATTAAGCAAAGAAGAAGTCAACCACAACAAAAAAGGTGCACTTGATCACCCGGGTAGGACTCAAATCAAAAGGGTGAAGATTGGTATTAAATTTGTTTTTTCCCATTGTTTTTCCCCCTTTGTTTCTTAAGGGATTTCACATTGCAAATTTGGGAGATGAAAATTTATTTTTGACTACCCTTTTACCCCAAACTTACCCAAAGGGGGGTAAAAATTGTTTGACTTTATGCATACTTTTCCTTCTTAGGGAAAATTGTTTAGTCCCATATGCCCATTCAAAAAAAAACCCCAAATAAATTTTTTAATGCTTATCGCCTTTCCCCACTTTTTGTTGATTGAGTTATGTGATGGGAGTGTTTGTATATGAGTTTTTTCCCATGAGCTAGAAAAAACCCAAGTACTTGATCTATTTTGAATTGCAATCAAGTGAAAAGTCAACCTCTAAAAATAACCCGCCCCAATGTGTGAAAAACAAGCTTAGAGGGGGTTTTTAAACCCCGGACTTGGAACCCTTAAATGCTTTTCTTTTAAAGTTAAAAGGCCAACATAAAAGGCCTCATAAAAGAAGAAATTTTATTTAAACACAAGACAACAATGCAAATAATATTCAAGATGAAACCTTAAAAATTTGGGATCAGACTTATGTTTAATTTTTTCAAATAGTATAAAAACTTTCATATTGGTACTTCCCCAAAAAATGTCTAGTTCTAGCATACTTGTGATAGCCCACATTGGTTCTTTTTTTTAAAGGGCAAATTTTTCCCACGTGGTAGGGTAACAAGGGTGTACCAAACAAGTTAAAAAGGGGATCCCTTAAAACCCTTTTTTTTAAAGTTGATAAAAATCATTTTTTCTCTTGTTTGGGAAAAGGGGGCTTTTTTTTGGGAGGGACAAATTGCTTTGACCCAAAAGGGGGGGTTGGGCCCAAACCCCCTTTGGTATAATGGCCCAATGATCTTACATGAAGATTTCTTTCAATACATTTTATGTTGGTGTCCATAAAAAAAAAAGGGAAGTTTAAAATGGGCATCAACCATTCCCTTTAGTCCCAACCTTTTGGCCATCAATAGAGAAGCATACCTTTTATGGAAAGGGATGAAAAAAGGGGGAAAGGGAGTTTAAAGTGAAAAAAATATTTTAAATTGAATGGACATGCCCCCAAAAGGGAAGAGACTGGACAGGGACAGGGGAACAAGATTAAAAGGACAAAGGGTCTTTGGACAAGAAAACCCCCTAAGAGATGCCCCCACAAGTAGGGGGAGAAAGTTTCATGAACTTGTTTGATTGCATTTAAATATTTTGCTTTATTCATGTGTTGCCTTCCCATATTGAAATAAGAATTTTTCTTTTATCGATGCTTGTGTGGGGGTTAGTTGTTATAGGGGTTTTGGGGAATGAGGGATTTAAAATTTCTTTAATTTCCAAAATTTTTGGGAAGAGGGGGGTAAATCATATTTCCCAAAAAGGGGGAAGATTTGGAAATAGGGTTCCTTGGGGGTGAATTTTGGAAATTTGGGAGGGGGGGACAATTTTTGGGGGGACTTAATGGTGTCAAAGGGGATAAAAACAGGGGGGAATTAGTTCCCAGGGGGTTGTGTGAGAAGGAGCTTAATGCACTTTGAAAATGACAGGGGAAAGTCATTGAAAGGGGGTGGGGGAAGTTTCCAAAAAAGGAGGCGGCGATGGACCGGTTCCCAAGTGTGAAGGGAAAGGGGGATAAAGTTTGGGGCCCCGGGAGGGAACCAAGGCAACGGTTTTGAAGGAGAAAAGTGGGGGTTTCAAGGACCCGGATGAACCAATACGGTCATGTGATGATAGGGGAGGGGGATCATATCTTTTGGGCCCAAGTGGTTTTTGGTCCGGGGTGTTGCATCAACATTGGAAAATGGAGAGGGGAAGGGAATGCCCCCAAGGGCCCAAAGGGGTTATAACCCTTTAGGGGCATTAGGGGAAATTTCCTTTTTTGGTTCATTTGGTTTTTTTTTGGTGGTGTAAAAATAAAATTTTTTATGGGGGGGGTTTAGGATAGATACCCCCGTACTTCAAGAGGGGGAAAAATTTTTGTTTGCCTAAGGGTTTAAATCTAGTCCCCACATTGAGGCGATCTAATTTTTTGCGATTTATTGGGGGTTGGGATGGCGCGGTTTGGGGGAAAGAAGTGAAATTTTTTTAAAAAAATTGTTTGGTAAAAATGCTAACACCATGCCAAGGGTTTTGGGTGTTTTTTTTTGGGGTTTTAGCCCTTTTAAAGGGCTTGGAAAAATTTAAGGGGGAGAAGTTGAGTGGCTGTTTTGGAGAAGGAAAAAAGGGAAGGGCCCCCGGGGGCGGGGGTTTTCCCGGACGCTAGGTGTTGCTGGTTTTTTCCGGGGGCCCTGGTTTTCGTGCGCGATCCCGGGGGACCCCGAGCCCTAGGCAGGTTTTGTTCTGAGGCAGGAAAGAACCGGACTTTGGGTTCTGCGTTTTGGGGTTAGGGTGGAGCCGGATTTGGGGGCCCTTTTTTTGGGCCGGGGGTTGGTTCTGCGGGCTCCCCGGAGTTTTCTCTATTTGTTTGGTCCGGACTCGGTGGGGGAAAAGGGCCCGGGTTTTGGGGGACTATTTCGCGGAATTTTCCGGAGGAAAAAAAAGGGAAGTGGGGAAAGGGGGAGCCCCTCAGGTTCTTAGTTTTTTTTCCCGGGCCCGTTTCGAGGCGTCAATTTCCCGGGAAACGGGGGTGAATTTAAGGGGGAGTTGGAGAGCGTGGCAGGCTCCCGGTTGCCCCCGCGGGAAGCAGACCCCGTTTTAAACGGAAAGGGGCAAACCCCGGGGACGCATGGCCGTTTTTGTCCCCGGACGGGCGCATGTGCGATTTCGGCGCCCGGAGGTTTTCCCGTCCGGAGGGTGAAAACAGAGGAGTTCTTTTATGCTCCCAGAGGGGTTTTCCGGACGCGGGTTTTTGGGTTTGGGGCCCCCCACAATTTTGCTTGCGGTTTCCCGGACGGGGGACCCGGGAAAAAAGCTTTTTTTAGGGGGGAAAAACGGTTTAGTTTCGATGGGGGTGGCTATTTATACCCCCTTGGGCCCGGCCCCTTGGGGCGGGTGGCGGCCCCCTTGGGCATGTTTTTGGCCTTAGGGGTTTTGGTTTGGGAAAAACCCCTCTAAACCTCATATTTGGGATTAGTTTCATGGGATTAAAGGGGAGAGAGTGATCTCTAGGCTTTTGCTTTGAGGGGGATAGCTTCGTGTGGCACTAGGTGTTTCGTTTGCAAGTTTCAGGGTTTCCCCTTGTTACTCTTTGGAAAGGTTTTGCCCTCCTAGCCCGGGCCTTTGGTGTTGGAAGGCTCTTTCGAATGCGGCAAAGAAGTTTGGTGCGGGCCCCGGGGAAAAGGCTTTTTGAGGGGTTGTTGTGCTCGCCCGCGGGGGGGATGCGAAGACCCAACTCTAGTTGAGCGTGTCATTGAGTGCCCTCATCTTGGGGTTGATTGTCCCGGGCCCCCGATTGCGGGTTTGGCATGTGATGCCAATTAGCGCGTGAACCCCCAAAAGTGAGTGAGCCGACACAACGGGGAACTAGTTTTTTGGGGGACCAAGTAAACCCCAGGAGAAAAATCACCGTTTTTTAAAACCTTTTGTGTACATCTTCTCGGTGGTTTGCTTTTAAAAATTTCCACTGCTTGAAATTTTACTTTTTTTTTATTGTGCTAGTAAAAGTAGTTGTTCCCTTTTTGTAATAGTTTAGTTTGTGGGCTTCCCTAGTTCCCTTCTAGCTTGTTTTTAGCATAAAATAGCTCTTGTTTTTGGGTTTAATTTGTTTGAGTTCCTTTTTAGTAAATTTGGCTTAGTTTGTGAAAGCAAAGTAAGTTGAGCTCTCTAGTTGACTTGTGTAGTCTTGCTAGAGAGGTTGCTAGTGATTTTTGGTGTTTTGGGCCCTTTGGGTTAAAAGTATTTTGTAGGAGCCCCCTTTGTGTTTTTAGGTATGGGTTGTTTTAAAGGTTTTGTGTGACCTTGAAACCCTGGGACTTTTTTTAGGTGAGCTCCCCCTAGTTTTTGCACCTTAGTGACCCAATTGGATCTTTTGAAAGGTTTTTTAAAAGGTTATAGATGGGAGGGTTGTAAGTTTTAAAGCTAGACCGATGTTTAATTTCCACTTTTTTGTTTCGGTTTGCCGCTGGTTTTTAAGTTTTAAAAAGGGGGCTTTTTTCCCCCCCCCTCTAGTCGCCATCTCGCCCCCTTCACGAGCTTAGAGCGGGGGGACACGGCGGGCTGCGTCGGGAAGTGGGATGGGGGGCAGCGCTATTTTTTTGGGGGCACAGCCGTATTGTAGTGCTGGGAAAAAGGAGGCGGAGGGGGGTGCGGGGAAAGGGTTTGGCCCGGTCCCGGCTTTATAGCCCTGGGGCAGAGCCAAAAAAGGGAAAGGAGGGGTTTGGGGGATGGGGGAATTTTGGCGGTCAGTAAAGGAAAGGAAAGGGAGGTTTTTCCTTTCCCACCCGAAGGGGAAGACAAACAAAGGGAAAGCGGATAACCGGGTTTTTGGGGTAAAACCCTGTCGGCGAGAAAAGGGGGAGAGCGGGGACCGGGTTTTGTGGGGCGGAGAAAAGGGAGGGTTTTTGCGCGGCTAGTTGAGAGTTTGGGGCCGGTGGATGGGTTTCCAGGGGTGGGCCCCCGGGGTTGAGGGGGGAGGGGTTTCTGCGCGGGAGAAAAGGGGAAAAAGGGCCCCGAGGGGGGGGGGGGGGTGGAGTTTGGGTTTAGCGCAAATTGGGCCGGGGAAAAAAGGGGGGGGGGGGGGGTTTTTTTCTTTTTTTTTTTTTTTTTTCATTTCCCTTTGTTTTTTTTTTTCTTTTCTTTTTCTTAAAAACCCTATTTTTTAAGGAAAAATTTGGGTAAAACAAGTTTTGGGAAAATTTTGAAACCTCCACTCTGAACAATTAATTCAAAAGGGGGCTCCCCAAACAGGGTTTTGCCCAAAACATGTACCCTAATTTCTGGGAAATTAAAATATTTTTTTTCCTTAATAAAAACTTTTTTTTTTTTCCCCTTTTTTTTTATGGGGGCCAAAAAAAAACAAAATTTTAAATTCTTTTTAAAACTTTTTTTTTCCTAAAAAACCCCCATTTTCGGGGTGTTACGGGTATTCCTTAAATTTTTGGGCCCTAATTCTTTTTTTGTTTGTTTCGTTTTGAACCTTGTTCCAAAAAAAATTAGCCCTTGGGGTTTCTATTTCATCCTCTTCAAAAAGGGGGTTTAATTTAAAAAAGCAAAAGGGCCCCTATTTTTTTCCGATGGAGAGAAGAACCTAAAAATTAGTTTTGGGGAAATTTTTCCCAAAACGAAAATTTCAAAAAATTTTTTTAAAAAAAATTTTATTTTTATTATGTTCAACTTTATGTTTTCCCTTAAAACCCCGTAGAGAAATTTTGAATTTTACAAAAAGGGCCCTAAAACCCAGGTTTCTGTTATTCGTATTTCCCAAAATACTTTTGGGGGGAAAATTTTTTTAAATTTGGGGTTTGTTTAACGTTTTAAATAACTTTTTTTTGTGCCCCAAAATGTTTCTTTTAAATGTTCCTACCAAATTTTGTTGGTTTATCCCAAAGGGAGAGATCTAACGATCTAATGGGGCTACTATGAAATTTATTTTTACTCATGGGGGGGGGGCTACCCCCTTTTTTTGGGTTCATGGTTTCTTTTTTGGGTATTATGGTTCATTTGGGGGCGAGATCGGGGCTTTAAAGGGAAAATTGTGAATGGTCTTATCAATAAAAAAAAGTAAAAAAACCCCCCCCAGGAATTTTCCCAAATTGGCTTTTTAAATTCACCCCCAAGTTAAGGGACTTGGGGTTCAAGCTTTCCCCTACCCCCTTTTTCTTTTCAATGGACTCCTGCCGTTCCAAAGGGGGAAGGTGTGGTTAAATTGGGGCCCCCAAAATTCCCTCCCCTCTTTTCCCGGGGAGGGTTTTTGGGGGGGTTTTCCCCAAAAACCCCCATAGCCCTTTGCGGAAGGGGGAAATGTTATCCCCCCCTCCCAACCCAAGCCCAGAATTTTCCCAAAAAGGGGTTTATTGTAAATCTTTTTTTTCAAAAAACCCAATTTAAAGGGTGAAGGGGGTTTTTGATCGGGAACAACCGAATCCCCTTTATAAAAAAACTTTATTCCATTTTGTAAGCCGTTATTCGGTATTTTCCTACAAAAAAATTTCGGCCTAAATAAAGTATCCCAATGTTTTGAATTATCGTTGTAAATGCTCCCTTAGTGGGTTCTCATCCTTCGAGACCATGAGTGAAATAGGAGCATTTTTGAAAAAAGGGAAATCCCCCTCAAAAAGATGATCTTTTGTTTTGGTTTTGGGGAAAACAAAATCAGATAAGATGGTTTATTTCTCAACCTTTTAGACTTGCCCCTGGGAAAACCCAAAGGTCAAATAAAAGGATTTGAAAAAGTCAGTCATTCAAAACCCAAATAAATAAAGGATCCTCGAAAAATTTAAAGGTTGTTAAAAGCTTTTTGGGTTCCTTTTCCCCGAAAAAAGAATGGATTTCAGTCTTATACATACGGGGAAGGGAAGGTAATAAAAAAGAAAGAAGAGGTTCTTCTTTTTTTTTATCATTAGGACCGGTGCGAGTTTAAAAGTTCATGCAGGGTTTTGCATGAGAAAAAGAAGGGAGGAACCCTTTCCTTTTGACTCTGACCCCCCCAACCTCCAGCTGTTGCTTTTTTTTCCCGGTTATTTGGGGAAAAGTAGGTTTTTGCTTTAGTTTAAAGCCACCCCAAAAATTCTCCGGATTTTCCCTTTTTTTTATTTCTCTTTCCCAAACGAAGGGATCTTCTTCAAAGAAATCCTTGCTTTTTCTTAGCATGATTTTGGGGGAATCTCCTTGCTGTATTTACTAAAACCCAAGGGGCATAAAATGTATGCTTCTAATTCTTTCCACGGGGGAAAAAAAATCAGATTTTTGAAATTAAAGGGGAATAATTGGTTGGGACTAAAATTGATGGATATGCAAGAAAGATAAACTTATATTTTTGTTCTATTTTTTCCATGAAATCTAGGAACTTTTGTTGGGCATTTTTTATTTTTTGGGTTCTACATCCCGGAACTGAAAAAACTTTCGAGATTAGCAGGATAAAAACCGAAAGACCCTTTTTTTTGGCTCCTCTTTACCCCTTTGTCTTTTACCCCTAGGGGGGCCTTCCTCCATAGCAGGTTTTTAGGAAAAACCTCTATCTATTTTTTTTGCCCCGTTTCCCAAGCAGGCCTAAAATTTTTTGGGTTTTCCCAATGGGAAACCTTACGAGGGGGCTTTTCAAATCAAACTATTATCTAAAAAATAATCAAGTTATTAATGATTGGGCAAAACCAAAGAAAAAAAACCCCTTAGGGTGTGAAAATTTATAGAAGTTTCCCCTTTTAAAGTTTCAAAAAATTTCCTTTAAATTTTGAGTTTTTTGCTGTAGGGTGTGTTTGAATCTATATACTGGGAATAATCAAGGAACCCATTCTTGAAATTTTGCCAGGATACCCTCTTTAGTTGTAGGTCTTTTTTCTTAGTTCAAGATCCCCTTACTAACTAAAATAAAAGAATTTTTGTCTGTTCCCCCCCCAAAAAGGGGAATTTGGGTGCTAGGGTTATGAAACTTTAATCAGGGAAAATTGACTCTTCATCAAAATTATAAGTTTTTCCTAGGGGACCAGTTGGCACTTTTCTTAAAATGAGAAGGCTATTCAAACCCTAGGGGAAATGGGGTTTCTCTATTTAAAAGAAATCCCTACGCCCTTTCATTCTTTTTTTGGATTAGGAATAGGTTGAAAATCAGACCTGCTTTTGACTATTATCCAATCCTTTTTTGGGGTTTCCCCCCTTTATGCCCCCTTTTTTGGGCCCTTCTTTTTAAATTTGGAAAAAATTTGGATTGTACATATTTTTGATTTTGATTTCGTTTTTTGTTTTACAAAAAAGGGTTTGTCTCTACGGAAAAAGAAAAACGAAGCATTTGATGTCTGACTCACCCCCTTATTTTGGTATATGACCAAATTTCGATCGAAAAAACTCCAAGACTCCCCTTTGGTAATATTCCATATATCCTTTCCCGATAGATATCATATTTATTAAAATTTACGATTCATTTAAAGAGGGCCTTAAATGGTAAAATGGTAGACACGCGAGACTAAAAAATTTTCCCCTTGCTAAAAGAGGGGGGGGTTCGCGCCTCTTCAAGGATAATACAAAGGGAATGCTCTTTCCCCCGTTAAAAAGGTATTTCCAGAAAATCGGGGCCCCCTGGCGCTTCCCCTCTATCTTTGAGGGCCCTTTAAACCCATCTCCCTGAAAAAAATTTGACAGAAAAACCCAAAAATAGCCCAAAAATTTTTAGCCTGACTGATCCTAAAAACCCCTCAAGGAGAAAATTTAAAAGAACCAAAGCAGAGGGGTATCCTCCTGAAAAGGTGGTTTTTTAAGAACCCCCAAAAAAAAGGGGTTTGGCCCCCAAAAGAAAATAGATGAAATTTCCCAACCTCTTTTTGTCTTGCGTAAAAGCTTTTTTTTTTACCCCCGACAAGGAAAAAAATTTGACTACGAAATTCCTCTTTTTGTTTGGGGAACCCCTGTTTGTATCCTTTAAGCGCACGCCCATAAGTGGGGCCCTATCCATTAGTATTCCACATAAAAAACCCCTTATAGAAACTAATAAAATTTTAGATTGGGCCCTCTTTAAACAAATTTTTGGGGTTTGGGAGCAAGAAAAGGACCGGCTCGAAAATCAGGGGGACCCCCCTTTTCTATCAGATGGGAGGGGATCTTGTAAAAAATATACTTCTATTTAAAAAACCCCATAGATCCTATATCTATCTATAAAAGGGGGCCCAACCCGTTGTTTTTTTGGAAGGGGGTTTTTTTCTTTGGCCAATGGTACTTCAAAAATTGGGAAAACCCGAGGCAATAAAGGGGTTTTTAAACCGAGACTTCTTTTTTTTTTGAGTTTTTCTGGCGGCCCCGTTTTCGCGCAAGCTCGCCGACTTGAACTTAAAAAAAACCCAAGGAAAAGGGTTCATAGAATTTTTTTTCCCCCCTTCCCCTTTCCCTAAAATTAATCGCCCCTAAGGTCTTTTTTTGTTTTTTTCCAGTTAAACCAAAGCGGGAAATAGTTTAAACCCCCAGGACCCTTTTTTTTTTTTATTTTTCCCCCTCGTGTTTTTTTTCCCAACCCCACATTTAATTTGCAAGAATAATTTCTATTAAATTTAAAAGGGGAATTATTTTTGGGGAAAATTTTAACCCCCAAAAATTTTTCTTCTTTGAAATACATAAAAATAAAATTTTAAATGCTTTTTCCCAGGGGACATTATAATAAAAGGAAAAAATGTTTTAAGGTTTTTCATTAAATAAAAGGGGATCAAAGGGTTTAAAGAAAATTTTTGTTTGGCCAACATGGGCCTGCTTTGGGTATTTTTGTATTGTTTGGCTTTTTTCCAAATTTCCCCAAAACGGGAATTTTTAAAAAAAGGGTTTTTTTGGGAAAGGGGTTTGGGAATTTTTTAAAAAAAATAAAAGGAAAAAAAATTTTTTTTCCCCTCTCCCTTCCTTTCCCCCCTATCTGCCCCAAAGGCCTAAAAAACCTTCAGCCCCGCCCCCTTTGGGAAATCCCCCCCTCCCCCCCTTTTTTCGCAGGGGGCTTTGCCCCGACCCTGGGCAATTTTCAGCCTGGGCCCCCCCTCCCCCCGCATCAGCCGACCGTCAGTTTCCTCCCCTTCCCCCGAAAGTGGGGCCCCACCTGTCAGCTGCTCCCCCTATTTTTCCCTTTCCCCTTTCCCTCCCCCCTTTTTTCTACCGCCCCGGGCCCCGATTTTCCTTCTGTCAAAAGGGGGATTTTCCTCGCCCGTTTGTTTCCCCTTTCCCCTTTTTCGCGGGACGCAGCCCCGGGGTTATATAACCCAAAAACCCCCGGGGCACCCCCACGCCCCCGCATTCCCCCCTCTCAGGGGGACCGCAGGGGGGCATAACCCCTCCCACAACCCTAGACCCAAAGCAGCCGTCGTACCCCTTTGGGTTCCCAAAAGCACCTCCCCCTCCGTCCCCCGGCCCCCCAAGCTTCGCGTGGGGGGAAAGAAAAGCCCCGGGGAGCTCCCCCTTTCCCCTTTCCCCTTTCCCTTTCCCTTTCCCCGGGGTTTCGGCCGCGTGAATCCTCTCCGGTCCCCGGCATCACAGACCCGCTCTGTGGAGTACAGCTGCAAACCGCGCCCTTGCGGCTTAACCCCAACCCCCGCCTTCGAGTTTGAAAATCCCCCTCCCCCCTCTTTTTTCCATCCAATCCCCCCGTGGGCGAATCTTTTGCCCCGCAGGGGCGGATTGCACCCCGCCCGCCTTTACCCCGGCGGATGGCGCCCCCGGGTTTTGGCGGGGAGCTCTGCCCCCGGCCCAGGCGGCCGCCGCCCTGCCCCGATCTAATCCATTGTCCAAATTTCTTGGACCTGGGATGGCTACAGGGCCCGATCCCCCCTTCTTTCCCTTTTTTTGGGTTTTTGCAAAAAGAAACCCCAAAACATTTTTAAGTTTTAAAAACCTGAAATCCTCTGTCCAATTTAAACCAAAAAAAATTTTTTTTATTTCAAAAAGAGTTCCCAACTATTTACAGCTTTGCCCCCTGATTTTCTTTTTAAATTTATTAAAATGTTTTCTTTTTAAACCCTTTCCGTTTTTTAATTTCTTTCCCAAAATTTCCTTTTTGGTTTCGGTATCGGTTTTGATCTAGTGTTAGTTATTTCCCCTTTAGTTCATGTTAGGAAAATTTTTTAAAAAAAATATTTAATTTCTTAATTTTTTTAATCTCAAGTTTTAATTTTGGGGAAACTTTTTTTGAGCATTTCTTCCCCGTTTTAGCCCTTGTTTTTCTTTATCCAAAAATCTATGTGTTTTAGTGAGACGTGGGTTTTGTTTTATAAAATTTTTTAAAATCTTGTTTTTGTTAGGGGTGGTGTTACTGTTCAAAATCTATAGCCTTTGTTTGTTTTGCATTTTAAGTCTCGGTATGTTTTGTATGTTGATGTGGTGATGGGAGTTGACGGGGGAGCATTTACGTGGGGTGCCGGAGGTTTTCTTTGGGCAGCGGGAAACCCTTTTAAAGCAAGGCCAAGTTTATATGGGTTTTTCCCTTGGATGTCTTTTTCCCCCGAGGGTTTTTAAAAAATTCTTTTGGGACACCGTTTTTCGGCCGTGTCAAATGAGCAAAGGGGGCCTTGTGTCGACCCAGCAGCCTTTTTCAACGGTATGGGGAAGTTTTGAGTCAAGTATTCGGGAGCTTTGCATGGGGGGGGAAAAAAAATCGCTGTTTGTCTCTTTCACCCTCTGCTCTAGTTTTTCCTGATCAAGCCTCAACCCTCGCTTTGGGGGGGTATCCCCGTTTTTTCTGTTGAATTTTTGTTCTAGTTATCGCCCTTTGTCGTTTTAACTTGTAAAAATCGAGGACACGTTTCCTGATATCAAATTTCGATTAAAACCCCGGGGTGTTAAACGGGTTTCCTGCGCTTTTTTTTTGGCCCAACAACCCATCTTTTGGCACGCCGGGTGGGCCCCCTTAAATAAATTATAAAATCTTTTTTTTGGGTTGTTTAACCCCGGGAATTTAATCAGGGGAAACCGTAAATTAAAATTTCTCTGGGGCCGATCTAAAAGGGGATCAGAAGCTGGCCATGGGGGGTTTATGGAGGGTCAAAGTTTTTTATATCTGAAATCCTTCACCCCAAGCAGGAGCGGCGAAGAAAATCCCAGAAGCAAGATCCCCCTTTTTTGCCACGGCGGGGCCCACATTGCCCGCCAACCCTTTGGAAAGTTACAAGAGATGGGAATTCGGGCCTTCTAAGTCAAGCATCGCCCCGATGGGTTAAAATTTACATTGATGATGGGGTGGTCAAGTTTTTGGAAAATTTTTTGAAAGCATTTGCCGTTTTTGAAAAAAACCCTTGAATGCACAAGGGGAACAGGGGTTGAAGGTGAACCCCTTTTAAGTGGGGCCATTTGACGTATGGGCGGGGAAAATTTTCCCCGGGTTTTTATGGGGGGGGGGGCCCAAAAAAGGGGGCATCGAGATCGGGGAAACCCATTTGACAATTAAATAAAGGGGGTTTTTGGGCCCCTACAAACAAGACTGAGCTGCAATCTTTGACCGGCAATTTTTAAATTTCATTAGAAGATTTATCCCCCAACTTTTTTCGGGTTTTTAAGTTTTAAATTTTTTTTTAGCCCAAATTTTTAAAATTTTGGAAAAGGGGTTTAAAAGGATTTTTACATGGGAAAAAAAAACCCAGCAGTTGCCTTGGGGGGAGACCCAAAAAAATCGGGTTTAAAACCCCCTCCAAATTCTTGTTCCACCGCAGCAGGGGAAAGGGCCTTTTAAAGATTATTTTTGGGGTTCCTCCCGGGATGATTGTGTTATCGGGTCGGCTTTTAAATTCAAAAATTTAAAAGGGAAGGAATGGGGATATATTATCGAGGAAGGTTGGGGGTTGCTAAAAACCCGGGGATTGGGGCCTTTTAAAGAGTTTTGCTTTGTTTATATTTTCTCTTGAAACAAAATTGAGGCATTATTTGTTGTGGGGTGAATGCACTGTTATCTGAAAAAGATGGATGTGGTTAAGTACATGCTGTCAATGCCGGTTTATTAAGGGGGACGAATCGGGTAAGTGGATTTTAGCACTCTCAGAGTTTGATTTAAAAGGTTTTGGAATAGTTTAAACCCGGTTTAAAAGGGGCAGGTGAGGGCCCCGTTTTTTGTTATCAGCATTCCCCAATTTGGGGAAAACTTGTAGAGTTGCCCCTTGGGGTTTTGTTCTTTGGGAGGGGGTTTCTACATGAAAAGTTTGGAGAAAGGTTTATGGGTTTATTCTCTTGATTTCACCCCAAAAGGGGAAGTTGAGGTCCTTTTGCCGTTTTGTTGCGCTTCAACAAACAATCAGGCTAAGTACCGGGGTTTTCTTTTAAAAAGGGTTGGGAAAAATTTTTTTCAAGGGAAGTACATGCCAATGCGTTAAAAATCTTGGTGATTCTATTTTGGTGTTTAAAACCAATTAAATTGGGGACTTTACAAATGCCGAAGGAAGCTTTGGGATTGCAAACCCCCAGGGGAAAGGGTTTTGGGGTTTGGAAATTAAATTAAAAGAATTAAAAAGAATACCCCCCGGGGAGCATTTTTTTTAGATTGGCAAATGAAGGGGCCCAACGGTTAGAAAATCGGGGAATGTTCCCGGGTATAATGGGTTTAAGGAAGCCCCCCCCCCGAATTCCCCCCCCCCCCCCCCCCCCCCCCCCCCCCGGTTGGGGAAAAGGTTTTGGCCGGGGGTTTGACTAAAAAAAGGGGAGTTCCCGGGATTAACTTAAAAGACCCATCTAAGAAGGGTTGGGAAAAGGGTTTTAAAGGTTTCCGGGGGCCCCTAAGGATTGTGCCCCTTTGGGACGATAAATTTGGTATTTCGGCGATTGATGGAGTTTGCTTCGGTCCCTTTGGGGTAAAAAAGGGGAAATTCCAAAAAAGTTTTGAGGGTTTGGAAATCCAGAAGGTGTTTTTTGGGGGAAGGCGCATCAACCCGACATTCAAAGATGAATTTGGATGTAAGGCGGAAAAGGATATTATTGGGGGCCCAATCCTTAGAATTGCTTCAACTATTTAAAAGGGGTTTTCCCAAAAAGATTGTCAGAAGTTTTGGAAATGTACGAGGGCACCCCCCTGGGCCCAATAAAATTCCCTATTTTCAACCCTTGGGCCTTTTAGGGGGTTTGGGCTTTTTAATTCTCACCCGGCCAAAATTTTATCTCCCTTCGGGGTTGGGGGCAAAAGTTTATATTTGCCCCGGTTCCCAAATTTTTCACTAAAAGGGGTTTTGGGAAGGAAAACCCTTTGAAAAAAGGGGACTTTCGGAAAAACCATGGGGGTTTTTGTTAAAAAACACATTTTTTCCCAAATTGGGTTTAATTTTCCCCTAAACCCTTTTTATTTCCCGAATCAAAGGAACCCTTTGTTCCATCGGGGGAGTATGATAAATTTTTGCTGCTAGTTTTGGGGTTTCAGGGGTTTTAAAAACCTTTCTCCTTATTGAGGGCTAAACCCAAACCCCGGTCAGGCTGAAAGGCGATAAAAAAGGGGTTTTTAAGTTTATAAAGCCCCAAAGTTTTGGATAAAAACCCTAAAAAAGGGGGGGATGTGGGGTTAAAAACGAACCCCCTTTTTGGGGTTTTTGAAACCGGTTTGGTTGTCATGGTCCCAACAAAAAATTTTCCCGCCGTACAGTTGGTTAAGGACACGATGCTATCTTGCCTTGGGAAAATTTAAAAATGGCTCTAGGCGATTATCTTTTCAAAAACCAATTAAACAAACCGATGATTATTTTTTTATTTTAATAAAAGGGACAAACGTTGGGAGGGTTAGCGGGTTTTCATGGGTTTTGGGCCCATTGTTAGCAGGGAGGGGGGAATAAGAAGGGGGTTGCCAGATGGTTTTGACAAAAAAATTTGGTAAAGGAAAAGGAGTTTCCCCGAGGGAAAATTTTGGTAGGGAAATTTGATTTTATGATCGGGGAACAAAGGCTCTAATTTTGGGAAAATGGTCTCCCTTTTTTGGGAAAAGGTCCTTTCGGATGAAAAAAAGCAGTTCGGGCCTCTGGAATGTTTTACTTTCTAAAAATTTTCTCAAAAGGGTTTTTTGGCTTTGTTCTAGGGAAAACCCAATGGTAAATACTTGGAAATTTACCTAGTATTTGGGTGGGGACGCATAGTCCCTTCGGTTAAAATGCCGATAAAGGGAAAAAAATTTTTATAAACATTGGAAAAAGGTCCCCTTAATTTTAAAATTACAAAGCCAAAATCAAGTTTTACTGATTACTTTCCGGATGAAATTAAAAATTTAACAAGTTACAACAGGGGATTGGAAAACTAAATATCCCCACGCGGGCAAATTTGTTCTATCTCTTCTATCCCCCTTTGCATCTTCATCGGCAAAACCATCAACCCCGACTTGATTTTCTCTTCAGAGGATGGGTTTTGGTCGGGCATTGTTTTGCCCCTTTCTTTGTCGCAGGGCTTGGGTGGTATGGGGGTTTTTGGACCTTTTTTAGCTAACTACGTTAAAGGGGCTTCTTCAACTTTTCTCAGCTGGGGCCTGCACCCTTTTCCTTTTTTTCCCGAATAATTGGATGCGGGCCTGTTCAAAAAACTTTGCGGAAGTTTTCCATTTGGTCGTTTGGTTCTTGTGCTTCCCCCATCAAACAATTTGTTTTTTTTTTTGAGCATTTTTTTTCCAGGTTTGGTTTTCGAGCTTTCCCTTTTTGGGCCCAAATACGGCTTGGGCCCCCCCCCCCCCGTTGGTTTTAAAAAGTCGGCGATCTAAAGGGAAAGGCTACTTGGAGGAAAACCCTCTTCTGCTTTTGGCAGGTGTTGGCCTTGGTTTATTTTTGAAAATTGCTTTCCCTGCAGTTGAATTTCCGGGAAACCAAGTGGTATGTATTTATTTGCGGGCCCGAGGAGAGCAAGGGCCTGAGTTTGGGATTTGACCTCTCCCGTTTAGAGCTGGGAGCGGGAACTTTCCCTGGGTTTCCTAACCCCTTTCATGGGGAATGTTGAAAAGCGAAGGAAAACGGGTTTGTACCCTCGGAGCGGGGCCCTTTTGGTGTTCATCCGTCCTGGGGGGTTGGACACAAAGGGGAAAAAAGGCTTTTCCAGGGAAATTGGGGGCCTGAAAAAAAAGGGAAAAAAAAATTTTTGGTGTCCCGTTTCCCATAAAGATTTATTTAAAAGAAATTTTTTTTAATTTAAACCAAACCCTTACCATTTTGAAGCAAATTTTCTTGCTTGGGGGAAATTTGGCATTTTTGGAGGGTTTTACCTCTTCCTTGGAATTTGGGCCCCCAGTGGGGGTTCCCCAATGAATGACTTCTGTTGGGGGAAGCGCTGATCCCCTTTTGGTTTTGGTTTTGGCCCGTTTGTCGCCTGGTGTTGCTTCCCGGGTTTTTTGGCGGGTTTCCTTTTTGGGTGGGGGAAAAAACCTTTTCCCTTCACCCGGGGGAAATTTCTCCCGGGGTTTGGTGTCGGGTTTCCCGATGTCACCTCCGTGCGGGGCAGCGGGGTTGGAGTTGTCTCCTGATCAGGGATGTGTCTAGGGGGGGATGTTTTGGGATTGGACCCGATGAGGGTTTCCTGGCCGGGTTGGCCCCACCCCGGTTTAGGGTTTGGTGGTTGCCAAATTTGGAGCCCCGAGGGGCCAAGGATGGGGGGGGCCCCAATAACCCAGGCGCCTTTTTTCCCCCTTTCTTTGGGGGCGGGCCTCGGCGGGGAATTTTCCCACCCCTTTTTTTTCGATGACATTTGGGGGCCCCCGGCCCAGCAGGTTTGGGAGAGGGCCTTTGTTTTATTTGGAACAGCAAACCGATGCCCTCATTGCCTGAAAAATTTTACCCCAAAAGTTATACAGAGAATATTGCCGATGAAAAAAATTATGTAATCGTATGAGGGGAAGATGAGTTTACTCCCAAAAAACCCCCCGTAAAGGCCCCCCAAGGGCAAACAGCAGCTGATTTTCCTTGGTTTTTTGAGGCGGTCGGTTTTGGGTACCTTCTGGGGGCGTGAAGGTTTAGCTAGGGGTTGGGGCATTGTTGCGATAAATTGATTTGGGGGCTCATCTTCGAAGGTTGAAGGGCTTGCCACTTTTGGGCTATCTTGGGGATGGGGGATCGTCAAACCTGCCCCAAGCATAAGGAGGCAAATTTTGCCGATGTAAAAAAGCAAAGTAAAAAGGGAAAATGAAAGGGGGGAAAAAAAAATTTACTGCGTGTGGGGGAAATGATGGGGGTTGGGCCCAACCCATGTCCCGAAAAGGAAAATTTTGATGATTTAGCAAAAATTGATTCCCCACTCGGGCCCCCCGAATTTTTACCCCAATTTTGATGAAGGATTTTGGGATGCCCCCCCCCCCAAAGGGGGGACAAGTCAATAGGGGGTTAGGGGGTTTGGGGGGAAGATTTGACGGACTTTGTTCCAGTCTAGAGGGTGGAGAAGTTTTGGCCTGGGTTTTTCCCCCTTGGGGAAACCCAAAGCGGTTGATCGGCATTTTGGCCCAATGCTAGTTGTCTTCCCACTTTTCGAGGGGTTTAGTAGAACTCAAACGTTGGGGGGGCATTTTTCCCAAAACCCCCAAAAAGATTTTTCGGGGGAAAATTGCCGGGGAAGGGATGCGGGCCCTTCATGATTTTTTGGTTTCGGGGGCAATTCCCACCCGGTGGGGGTTTTGAAAGCAGGGGAATCGGTTGTCCTCGTCAATGTTATGGCCCCCAAAAACCCGTTCCGAAGCAGGGTTTCGTTGTGGGAATTTCTGGAAAAAAAAGGCAAACTTTTTGCTTCGGCTTTTGGTTTCCCCGGGCCCCAGAACTTTGAGGTTCTCTGAAGTTGTGTGGAGAACGAGTTCCCCAAATCATAAACCCTGTTTTGGTTTGGTTTTTCCGAAAACGTCTCTTGGGGAAATTGTTGTTGCGAAAAAAGTAAAATGGAGGGCTTTTGTTACTTTGGGGAAAATTTAAGCAATGTTTTTAAAACCCCCAGGAGCCCCCCTAGGGTTTGCCCGATGGGCTAAACCCTTAAACAAAGCTTTTTGGGGACACTTGTTTGTAGGCAGGGGGGTTTACACTTAATCCAAAAAAAGGTATGGGCCCAAGAGGGAGTCTTGTTCCATCGGCAAGGAGCTAACCTGTGGATGGTGCATGGTGTGGGCCCCGACTCCCCTGCCACAAAAAGATGAATTTTTCCACCCACATATTCAGAAATTATGGGGGGTTCCTCTGGTTTCCCGTTTTCCATTTCTTCTGGTACTCCTGGATTTTTTAGCCGGGCCCGGGCCCCGGTTATTCCGGTGTTCACTTTGTACTCGGCCTTTTTCTTTTAGAATGAGTGAAGGTATGGGCAAAAAGAAAAGCCCCAGGGCCGGGTCAAAAATATGGAAAACGACAAGGGTAGGGGGGGTGGCTGGTCCGTGTGGAAATGGGGAAAAACACCTTTTTGGTTTTTCGGACCGAAATGGGAAAGGAAAGCTATCCAAAGGCATTTTCCCAATTTTTTCCCCCCAATACCCGGGCCCAAGGGGAAAAGGCTGATGCCCCTAGTCCAGATTGCGCTTGGGCCCCCAATAGCCCCTTGCTGAAAATCCTGAAAACCCCAAAGGTACCGGGTTCTTCCCCCCTTTTGGGGGGCTTAGGCCATTTGAAGGGGAAGGCATCCTTCCATAATCCTAGACTAAAGTTTTTCAGATCTAAAAGGGATACGTTTGGGGTTTTCCGCGTTTGGGTTTTTCATATAGCTGGATCGGGGTTTTTCCCCAAAGGGGGCCTAAGCAGGTAAAACCCTTGGACAAATCGAGGGGGAAAATTTAAAATTTTGTTGTCAGTTCATAGGTTTGGGAAAAAAGAAAAAAATAGAAGGAATAAAAAGGAAAAAAAAGGGGAAAAAAATTCGGGTTTCATAAGAAAAAGGAATTTAGCCGGAGGTTTCCCAATGGGGAAAAGGGGGGAATTTTCCTTAGGGAAAATGTCGACTTGGTTTCCCCTTTGGGGAGCTGGGGGTTTTCTTGGGAAATTAAATTTGGGCTTGAAGGAAAAAATGTTGTTTGAGCCAAACAGGGTTTTCGTTAAGCGCCCGGCCGGAGGGTTGAAGACGAAGGCAGATGTGAAAGTGAAAGTGGACTCGGGGAAAAAAAGGAGATTGGTTTTCCGGGTTTCCCTTTTATAAGCTTACTCGGGGGTTTTTGGGATTTCTTTTTCATACTGTGCAGGAATGTGGAGGGGGCCTGCGGGGGTTTTGGGAATTTTTTGGCACGATAATCAAAAAAAATTGTCAGTTTTGAAATTGTTTGTGCTAAAATTTGGGGGAAATTTAAAAATTTAATTTAAATTGCGCGGGGAGATTGGGGGGAAGGTTTTGTAATTGCCCTCAAAGGTAAGGGCTACATTTAGGGGGAAATTTTCCGGTTTGCGTAAAGAAATTATACACCCCGAAAAGGGGGGGCCATGTGTTGATAACCTTTTTTTCCGGCCCCCCAACTTTATAAAAATGAGCTAAAGGCTTTTTGTCGGATCGGCAGCCTTTTTCCCAATCGGTTATCGGGAAAATTTATGAGTCAATATTGCCGATGGAAAAAGTGTATTTTGAAAAAGGACAAAGTGGGGTTCCCGATGGAGGGTTGGGGGAGGTTTGGATTTTTTGGGGGATGGGGTTTGAAATGGTGTCGTCAAAAAATTTAAAGGGAACCCCGTTTTTTTACCGTTGAGATATTGCCGGGTTTCCCCGATTGTGATAGGGAATGATTGGTAAAGAAAGGGGTCAGCAGTAAAAGGGTTTCCGTTTGGGGGAAGGGAAAATATTCCCGGGGCCCGAGGGAACACGGGAAATTAGCGTTTGATGTCAGTAGAAGATTCCCGGGGTGGGCCCAAAAAAAGGAAACCCCGGGCGTTTAAAAAGGGATCTCCCGGATGGAAGTTTTCATCGGGGAAAAGACATAAGGAAACGGGTGTTTTTTATACCTTATTTTTTTAAAAAGATTTTGGGGGAAATCTGACTCTTGCACGAGTTTTTTTTTTTCCCTTTTAAAAATTAGATGGTTTGTTTAGGGAAAAAAATATTGTTTTTTTTTTGACCCAAAACCCCTTTCCCCCGGCGATGCCCGTTTCCTTAAAAGTTAGGGAGTTTTTTTTGGGGGAAAAGGTACGGGTCGTGTCCCCTTTTACAATTTCCCCATGCGGGGAGTTTTAAATATGTGCCCAAGGGTTTTGGTTTTGTAAACATATCAACCCAGTATCAATAAAATCAATTTATCTTATTTCCTTTAATTTTTTTTCGCAAAAAACCCTTTTAATTCCCTTTTTTTAGTTTGGGGATTTTTTTCCCAAAACGAGTTTTTTCAAGCTTTCGAGGGCTGCATTCCCCTTGATCTCCGTCAAAACCTTTTTAATTTTCCCGAAATGGGGTTTTTTCCCTTTGAGTTTGGGAACTTATCCTGGGCGCCCGCTGTTGGCCCCCCCCGTTCCCCCAAACCCCCCTTTGCCCCTTTTGTTAAATTCCTGATCAAGCCTAAATTTCTCAGCATTTGAGCGTATCGCCGTTGTTAGATTAAATTTGTTTATTTATTGTCGCTTGTCGTTTAACGGGGTCAAAAATGGGACTGGCAAGGCCTTCCCCAGATATTGGAATTTCGGGGTTTTTAAGCCCGGGGAGGTGTTCGCAGTTTCCCTTGATTTTTTTTTGTGAAACCAAATAAAAATTAAATATCCAGGGTGTCTAATTTTGTTCCCCCATTTTGGATTCCCTTTAAAATTGTTACTTTAAATTTTGAAACCCTTTAAGGGTTACGTTGATTTGGGGTAGTTATTGTTTAGCCCCTCCATTAAATGAGCATGATTTTTGGGAATTTCCTTTGATTAAAGGCATATGAAATGTTTAAAAAAAACTTGTTTTTTAGCAACATGGATTTAGGACCCTATTGTAAAGCAAAAGCTGGGGGACATAAAAGTCCCCCCCAGAGAGCTACAGGGCTCTGGTTTTAGTTCAGTATTGGGGTCACACTCTCCCCTAGGGTAGTTCAAAAAAAGGGTTGCCTTTGGGACAAGGGGTTTGGGGGTATGGCCAGAGTGGCTACCGCCGCGTGTGTACCACCGGAGGGGGCCCCTCGAAAACCCCCTTGCCATGGATCCGAAATGTTGTTGTTATGTCAACAAACCCCCTTTTAAGACTTCTAGTGTCCCCTGCCCCGCTCCCCTCGGCAGTGTTTTGGGAGTTAAAACCGGGGGCTTTATGGGAACACGACCCCTTGGGGAAAGTGTACAACCTCTGCAGATTTGTTAAAAACGGTTTTAATCAGTCATGCTAAAGGAAACCACGAGCGGCCCGGAAAACTCACGGGAAACTTTGTTTCTTGTTGCTTATTTTTAAAACCCTTTACCTTTGTTATTATGTTATTTGTTCTTTTTGGCTTATATGATCACCCCAATTTGAACGGGGGGGGTTAAGCATAACTTCTATTCACCACTTTTTAAATTTGGGTTAAAAAATTAAAAATGTTTTACCGCAGAAAACCATGTCAAACTTCTTAGCCTCATAAACCCCAAATATATGTTGTTGAGTCTAAAAGTACTTTAAGCTTGTTTTTCTTTTAAATTTTTGGGGATAAAATCCGGGGAATGGGTACCAGATTTTAAAGGGTTTATAAAGGGGTTTACCCTTTGAGGACTATTTGGTTTGGAGTTCAACCAGTTGATGTCCCTGTGCATGGGCTTCCCCCGCGGGTTATCTTTTATTTTCGCCGGTTAGGGAATAGATATTAATTAGTTACTTATTCGCTATGAAATTAAACACTTGTAATGGTTTTCCTTCTTGTTTAAATTTGTGGGGTTTTGTGTGTGATTGACCCTTTGGGGCAACAAAAAGGGGTTAGCACCCCTTTTTCCCTTTTAAAAATTTGGGTGGTGAAGGAAATTGGTACCCCAAAGCCGTGTTGACTATAGGCGCAAGCCTATTTAGAATTGATTTTTTTGGGAATGCTCTTTTCATGCTTTTATACCTTGTTATTATTTTGCAAAAAGTATTACTCACCCTCAAAAAAAAAAGAAAATTGTTTCTGATTTTAAATTTTCTAAATTTTTTTCTTTTTTTATAGATGGGCCCGCAACAAGAAGACCGTGCAAGCCCACTCGCCCCCCACCGAGGTACGCCCCAATGGAGCCCCCGAAGTGAAGAAGAAAAAGTCCAAAAGTGACCCTCGGGGAAAATAGCCCGCTCCAGGACCCCCCTCGGGGTGGAGACAACCCCAAAAACCTTGAAAAGGGCCCTCACCCCCGGAAGGTCCCCTTTTTGAGGGGTTCCCAAAGGGGGAAGAACGCATGTGAGGGACAACCCATTCCAATTAAGGAGGGGGGGATGATGGGGGATTATCCCATGGCTTGCTGAAGTGGACATTGGAGAACCACTACGCCCGACCCAAAGTTTTCCCCTGTGAAGTTTAAAGTTTCTATGAGTACAGGCACTTCTAGGACCCCTTTCCCAAATAGGGAAATGTTTCCATTACATCTTGATCCGGGGAAAGATGTTACCCCAGTCGTGGCAAGTGGAGGGCCGTTATGGGGCCCAAGTAAGCTGTGCCAAAACCAAAGATGGAGTGCATGGAGGGTGCAGCTCGCATGGCCTTTTTTTGTCTTTTGTTTCCCCGTCAATTTACCGTTGATGGAGGGGTAAATACCGGGGACCTTTCCCTTTTAGACCCGTGAAAGGGTTTGGTCCTGTTGAGGGGTAGAGAGGGGGATGACGACGTCAACAAAGGGGGATGAACGATTTTTTTTTATGAGTTGAAAGAAACAGGTGGAGGGGCTGACTGATGAGCTAGGCCCGGGCCCGCGCAAGGCCCGCTCAAGGGGCTTTCAGAGAAAGATGAGTCAGAGGGCCCCCTGAAGATGCCCAATGTTCCCCAGAAGCTTCACCCAAATTTTCGCCCAAAAGGTGAGTAACCACCCCGATTGATTTCATCGACCCAGGTTGGGGGTTTGGCCGAGGCCCTTTTAAAATTTAGGTTGCCCGGAACCCCCCAAAAGTTCTTTGGGACACCCCCCTGGGAAAGGCCCAAAAATTTCCCAAAAAAACTTGTCTTATAGGGGAAGGGTTTGGGTCTCCCTTTTTAAAAGGGGGCTTTTCCCTTTTAACTAGCCCAAGCAAGGTGGGGGTTTTTTCGGGGGTTCACACGTTCGCCGCCCGACTACAATTTTGGGGCCACTTGGCCCTTATTTGTTGCGTTTTGCCCAAAGAGTAATAAAAAAAGGGTGTCCTCTCATTCCCACCCCCCCTTAAAAAAGGGCCCCGCTCTGAAAACCAAATGATGAGTGTGTGGGTTTTTTCCCGATCTTTCGGTGGAGATGATAACTGATTTGATGGAGAGACGTTTACGATCCCGGGCTACAACCCTTTAAGTACATTGCACCCTTTGCGATCGATTTCACCAAATCCCGCAGGGGCTCCCGATTTTTGCAGACACAACCAAAAAAACCAATAGGGTTTTTACTGCAAACAATCGAAAAACAAAAACAAAAAAACAAGTAGAATAAGGGACTCAATTGAAATAAAAAGTGAAGGAAACGATATGATAACAAGAAGGGGGGGTTTTCCCAATCAAGTAGAACGGATGGTCTTTGTCGGGAAAAAAGCTTACAAGGGGGTTTGCAACAGCAAACTTTTTATTTAACCCCAAAAAAACCCAAACTGGGTTTTTGGGGGCCTTTGGGGATAAAAGGAGGCCCGGGGCCCACCCCAAGGGGCCTGGTGTCGTCCAAAAAACCCTTGGGTGGTCCCCAAAAAAACTCAAAGATACCCGGGCCATTTCCCCCCAAAAAAATTTTTACGCCGCCCAACCCCCCCTTTCAAAAAAATTTCCCTATTTAAATTTCTACCCCCCCAAGCCCTCTAAATTAAAGGTATAATCCCAACCCCCCTTTTAAATTATATTTAACCCCTTTCCCCAAAAAATTTTAAACCCCCAAATTCCAAATTTTCCTTTTAAAAAATTCAAACCCCATTTACTTTTTCTTATTTCAAAATTCCCCAAAATTAAAAAACCCCCCCACCAAAATACCCTTAAACCAAAACCCCCACCCCCCCCAACCCAATTTCCCCAAATTATCCAAAACCCCCCATTTAACAAAAAAACCTTTTTTTTATCCCCCCAAAAATTCCCCCTTTTTAAAAAACAATAATACACTTTTGGGTTAACCAAAATAAAAGAAAAAAATTAAAATCTCAATTTGGGTTTTCCCTTTATAAAATTTCCCCCCCCCTTTTTCCCCCCTATGGATTCCCCATCTTTTCCCTTTTTCCCTTTTAAAATGCCCCCAAAACCTTTCCCCCCGGTTTTGAAAAACTGTCGGAAAAGGGTGTGTTGTTTGGGTTTAAAAGGGAAACCCTGCTCCCATTTTGATTGTTATTTCCCGTTTTATTCCCCTTTTTAAATAGGGAAACCAAAAAACATTTTGGTTTTAGGTTTATTTCCCTAAAAAACTAATTGGTCATATCTTTTCACCTATGGGAAGGAGATTGTTTCAATTGAAAAAATGTAAATTTTGGGTGTACCATTTTACTCCTTTTTCACCCCCAATTTTATTTGCAATAGCCAAAGAAAAATTTTAATTTAGAAGGGAAAAATGGGGAAATTTTTAAAATCTATCAGGGGCAAGAATTAGTCTGGGAAATAGTTAAGCCTTTACCAAAAAATTTTATTAGAATTTCAATAAATTCGTTTGTTTGTAAAGGAATCAACAATTTAGCTTCTTCATTTTCCCTTTACAATATGAACAAATGCTTTAAATTTGCAAATCATTTAATACCCAAAAATTTTTAGCTTTATTTTATAGTTGGGGGTTTGGATATAAGTGGGTGCACTAACCCCCAAATGCTTTCTTTTTCACAAGTAAAAAAAAAACATATCAAAGTGTGATAAAGGGAAAATCAGCGACCCCGTTTCAACCAAAAATTTATTGATCTATAATTCATGATTAGTTGACAAAAAGGAAGTCAACCCCAAAAGTAATTTTCACCCCTTGGGGTTTTTGGTTTTTACAAGCATTTTTTCATTAATTGGATGCTCCCCCTCCCCAAATTGGGGGGGGGGTGGGGGGGTTTTGCCAGTTTTACGGGCCCTTTTTAAAGGTTTTTTCCCCCCTTTTTCAAATTTTTTATTTTTTGGTTCGACATGTAAATTATTCCTTTTTCTACTTTGCAAATTTTGTCCAAGTAATAAAAAAGGGGAAAAAAAATGGCCTTTTTAAGGGAAATTTGGGGGAGGGTTCCCCTTTGTAAAATTTACTTTTTCCAAACTATACCCAAACAAAGATCAAAACCTCAATCAAAAATTTGGCTTAAATTTTGTTTATCAACAAATTTTTAAATTCCCGGGGAATTTTCCAAAATTTTTGAAACCCCCTGGGAAAAAATCTATTTTCCAGAAACTCATCGGGGCCTTCTTTAAACCACAACGTAGCAAAAAACCCCAAATTTTTGTTTTTTAAAAAATTTTTTTGGGGTACAGTTTTGTTTTCCCCTTTTTTTTAAGATTTCCCAAGGTTTTCCCTTTAAAAATTTAAGGGAAAAAATAGTTTTGGAACAGAAAAACCCTTTTCTAAAAATGTCTTTTTTTTATCTTTTCCCTAATTGGGGGAGCTTTTATTTTAAATTTTAAAAGGGTTTTTCCATCGTTTTAAAAATAGTTGATAAGAAAACTTGAAGCCTTTTAAAACCCTTTTTTTTTCAAATAATCATATTTTTTTAAATTTTTTTATCTACATGGAGCTCCCCCTTCAATATATGAAAGGGATTTATTTGTTTCCCTTCAAAATAAGGTACTGGGAGATTTTATTTTCAATTTTAAACCCAAACATTCCCCATTCCCCCATGAGTAGCAAAGGGTTATTTATTTTTCACAAACCCCCAGCCAAAATGATTGGGAAAAGGGGAATTGTCATCTTCCCAATTTTTTTGAAAATTCCCGCATGATTAGAAACAAAAAAAAGAAAAAATACCCAATAAAAATTTATTGTTTCCTATCAACCCTTTTGGGGTGTGGTTGAGTAATTCAAATCACTCTAACCTGTTCAAAAAAACTCTTTTTCAAGGGTTTCTTTACCCAAGGGAAAAAAGGTTTTGAATTGGCCAAAGGGGGAAACCAAAAAAGTCGGAAACCCTGGAATAGTGTAACGACACCGTTAAACCCCAACACCCGTAAAAATTGTATCCGGTATTGGGCTATTGGCGGGGCCCCCAAAAAATAATGTGCAAGGGATAGTACTTTGCACCACATTAGTTGCAAAGCAAAATTGGGGAGATTGTTTTAACGGGAGATACCGTGCTTGGTTTTAGAGACGCGGGGCCCCGAAAACAAAGAAGTCACGGTCAGCAAAAAAAAGGCACAAGAATAGCAAGCAAAACACTCCCTTTTTTTTTCCCCCCTCGTCTTTTTTTTTTTTTTTCTATTTTTTTTCTTTATTTTTTATTCTTTTTTTTCTTTTACTTTGACAACTATAACCCAAAATTTGGGTCTTGGGCAAATCCGATTCAAATGTAACGTAAAAAAAAAGTGTTTTCTTTCTTAAAGAACTAAACAATGCTGATATTTTTTTTTGTGCCCAAATCAGATCTGGATGGGGAAAAAAAAAAGTGGTGGGGTATTTGGGTGCCCGCGAAAAATGTAAAATGGTTTGAAACAAGTTGCAAAAGAAATATATATTTTGTGGTGGAGATGTAAATGGTTTGGGGTGGTTTAAAAAAAAGGATATGTTTACCAAAAGTGACAAGAACTCGAAAAAATCTAAAAGCCCAACCCCAAAAACCGCAAAAAACGATCAACCCATGTAAACCAAAAATAACAAGCCCCAAATAATTCCAAAAATGTAAAAGGTCAAAAAGGGGCTATTGGGGTTATGGGAAACGAATCTACTATTTTTTGTTGGCTTTTTTGGACTTTAGGAAAAATTAAAAACAAACTTTAAATCTCTCACCCCATTTAAACCCTTTCTCTGATACCACTTTTTTACAAACCCCGGGCCCCGGTAGGGGTTGGGGGCCCAAAGGGTCGATAAATTGAGATTGCCCCGGGCCCCAACAGGGTTCTTAAAGGGACACCCACTCGAAAAAAAGGCCCAAACTCCCCCAAAAGATGTCTGATAGGGGAAAAGGGGGAATCTCCCCTTTTAAGGTGGGTTTCCTCCTTTCCCCAGGGTAAGCAAGGAGGGATTAAATTCAGACGCTCAACGTTTTGCGCCCGATAAAACCCGGGCCACTTGGCCCATTAAATTTTTTGCGTCTTTGCCAACAGGTTTTAAAAAAGGAGGATGTCCTCTTTATGATGTAATTTTTGCCTTTTAGCAGCGAGAGTTTGGGCGGTGAGTCTTGTTTGTGTCATTTTGAAACTTTGGGTTTTCTTTAAAGGTTTGTTATTATGTTATGAAATGATATGGGAGTTTTGGGTTTTGAGTGCTGGAACAAAAGTGGGGGTTGTCCACAAGTTCCTTGTTTAAAAACAAGTAAGTTTTAATTAAATAAATTGCTAGCGGGGGGGGTTATCCTGTTTTTCTATCTTTTTGTTTCTGAAGCAGTCAGTACCCCTTTCGTTATATTTCTCAAGTTGGTTTTATGCAATGGTTTAGGTATTTTTTTTGGGAAAAAGTAGATTCATCACCTTTCCAATGAATCTCTTTAATGACGTTTTCCCTTTCCTATTCTGGTTTTTGGGGGATATGACAGTTACAAGATAAGGGGTTTTGCTCAGTTTTGGAACTCCGGAACAGTTTTTTAACTTTTATTTTCACCCATTTTGCTTGAATCTAAAAAAGGGGGAGAATTACGAAAAGTTTGTGGCCAATTTCATTTTGCTTTTCAACCATGTAAATTTCGCATTTTGGGTTTGGGGGGGGGAAACCCTTGGGAAAAGGTGGGAGATATGCCTATTTTAAGGGACCCCTTTTCAATGTTCAGATTCCCCAAAAAAGTTTTTTGCCCCAGTCATTTTTTTTGATGATCAATAAATCTAAAGGTCGTACTAGTGTTTTGGATGCAGATGGCCGCTAGAGGAGGTGAGGCAGGGGCCCGAAGGGGGAGGGGGCACCCCACCGCCCCCCGGCCCCTTTACTATTGAGCGTTCATGGGGTGCAGGCAAAAATTTTATGCAGAGATGATGAACACCCTTTAAAATCAACCTGCACCACCCCCCCACCTGTCCCAAAAAAGCGGCAAGCGGGGGGAGTTCATTTAAAAGGGGGTTTTTTTCCGATGGGTTTACCAAAGCTTCGGAAAACCCCTGGGGCGGGGTTTACGGTTGGGGAGCCCCCGGGAGAAGGGAGTGAATAACGTCCAATGCAATGATCGTGAGAAAAGGGGCTCCCCATGCATTCGGCCCGCTGCGGGTGCTACTTAAAGATTGGGGGGGATTCCCTCCCTGTTTTGGACGTCCCCCAAAAAAACCGGGACCAGGGTATCTTGGAAAAGGGGTTCAAGATAAACTTCAGGTCTTAATTTTTTCCCGAGGCAAAAGTGGAAATCAAGCCCGGAGGGTTAGAGCTTTTGAGGGAAAAGGGGCCATTTACTGTGGGTTTGGGATGGGGCCATTTTCACAAATTTTCTCGATATTGCTCCTTTAAAAGGTTGCAACGACGCTGACAAGCAGCGGGGGCTTTCTGAAGGGTCTCTTGATGGTTGCATTTTCCCCTGATGTCCAAATTTTACCCCCAATACCCAAGCCCCCCTTTTGAACCCCCCCTATTGTGGTTGAAAAAACAAACGCCAAGGGGTGGAAGCCCATGAAGAGGAAGGCTTTTTCAGGGGCCAGCATTTAGGGAAAAACACCCCCCAGCGGACCCCAAACCCCCCCCAGAAAATTCCAACAGATGGTACCAGGGTTTTCCCAAAAACCGTGGAAACCCTGGGGGCAAAAACCCCGCCGCGCAGTCAGTTCCCGCGTGTCACAAAAACAGAGCAAAACTGGGCCGCAACGCCAGTCCCGGGGGGAAACCCCAAAAGCTACCCCCAAAGAAGATAGTGATCCTGACCCCCCAAAAAGGGTTTTCGTTGCAACAAGGGGGGGGCCCCATGTCCTAAACCCCTGTCCCCAAAGGGAAAAACCCACAGGGGTTTTTTCCCGAAACCCGAGCAATTAGCAGGGGGAAGGGCAACAGACTTTTCCCGCAACACTGGAAGGGTGAAAAAACGTGTCTGGGAGATACTGCCCCAGGGGGAAATCCCAAAAGTTTTGATGGGTACCCTTCAGTATTTAAAAATTATTTCCCCGGACCGTTTTTTTTGAAAATCTGGGGGCTTCGCATTTTTATTTTCTCAAGCTTTTACTAGGTGCAAAGATATTTCATTGGGGCCATGAAAACCCCCATAAAAAGTTTAAAAAATCAAGGGGGGGGACTTTGTTCAAATTAAAATATGTCCTTTTTGCTGGGTGCTTTAAGGGGTTAGCCCTTTTAGGGGTTTTGAAAAAAACCTTTTTTTTGTGCTTTTAAAGGGCAGCCCGTATTGATCTCTTTTGGGAATGGATTGGGTGAAGAAGCATAAGGCCTTGTTCAGTGAAAGGAAAGGGTTTTTGTCTTGACCCCACCTAAAGGGGGATAGAATCAAAAGTGGAAGTTATGTTACGGGGTACCACAGCAGGTCTTTTGAATCAGCTAGATGATGACAACCCGAACCCGAATTTGGTTTTTGTGGGGTTTCCCAGAGGGATTCCCCAAAAGACTTGCCAGGTATGCCCCCCGACCGCCCACTTTGAATTTTTATGGGGCTTTTTTCCGGTTTTCCAACCTATTGCTAAACGTCCATTTTAGGATGGGGGTTAATGAGTTAAAAGGGAAAAACTTAAGAAATTTGTTGCAGGAGTTACAAGAGAGGGGTTTTTATTGTCCAGCTCTTCCCTTGGGGATTTTTGGTGATCTTTGTTTGGGAAAAAAGGATGGTACACAACGGGAAAGTGTGGGATTCCCTTTTTTCAAGAGGTTTAAATATCAAGGGAAAAAGGGACCCTTTTTTCCCAAAGGGTTTATGACCCGTTTGGGCCCGGTTTAAGGGGGGCTTGTGTGTTCTTTAAAGGGTTTTTTTTTTTGTTTGGATTTTCAAACCAAATTTAAAAATACGTGCCTCTGACATACCCAAGACGATTTTTCAAGGGATGCGCTATTGGGTTTCATTGTGTTGGGCATTTGGGGTAACCAAAGCACCTGCCTACTTTTATGTACTTGAGAATAAGGTTTTTTTCATGGAGTTTTTTTGACCCGTTTGTTTGGTAGGGGTTCATTGATGACATTTTTAATCTACTCCAAGAATGAGGAAGAACATTTCAAAAACATCTCAGGGTTTGGGCTTGCAGAAGTCCGGGGAAAACCCCAAAATTGTATGCTAAAAAGGGGCAAGTGTGAGTTTTGGTTTTTAAGGAAATGTTTTTTCCCGGTCTTTTTTTATCAATGGAGGAAAAGCCCAAAGGATCCAGTAATGGTGGCAGGGTGTTTGAATTTGGGAAACCCAAACCCACCAGGGGTGACTGAGTTTTTGTAGTTTCCTTGGACTGGCTGGTTACCTACCCAAGATTTATTGAAGGTTTTTCCAAGCTTTTCCTTTTAAAAAAAGATGCCTTGTTAGAGAAGAAAAAGCTAAGTTTAGTATGGTTTTAGAAGTGTAAAAAAAAAAATTTGAAGAATTAAAGAAGCGGTTTTTACACCAAAAGCCCATGTGTTTATTTTGCCCGATGAAAAAGAGCCCTTCCTTTCCCTATATTTGAGGCATCTCGCCTGGGTCTTGGTTGGTGCTTATGCAAAAAAGGAAGAGTTTTGCCTATGCCCTCAAGGCCCGGTAAGGAAGCATGAGTTGAATTTTTCCCACACATGCTTGGGGTTTTGCAGCTGTTGGTACATGCACTGAAGATCTGGAGCCCCTTTCTTTGGCCGGTTTTACAAGGGGGTATTTACACGGACACAAGAGTTTGAAGTACATATTCACCCAGTCAGAAATTTACTTGAAAGGGAACGGTTTTTGGGTTTGGGAAATTTATCAAGGGGCTATGAATTTGGAAAAGGGACATTTTCACCTGGAAAAGGGGAATTTTTTGTTGGGGATGCCCTGAGTAGGAAAAGTTTTGCCAATTTAAGTTTCACCTGGAGATACAATACAAAAAGTTGTGTGCCCCTTTAGCGCATCCCCAACTTTGGTTTTGGTTTTTAAACTATGGGGAGTTGTTTTGGAAAACCCAATCTGGAACAGGGGGATACAAAAGGGTCAGGTTTGGAATGGAAACTGAAAGAGGTTGCCGAGAATATTGGGGATTGGCAAGGCACCAGGTTTTCCCGGGCTGGATGAAAAATGGTACTCTTTGGTTTTTTTTTGAGGTTAAGTGTACCTAGAGTGAAAAAGATCCCTGGGCCCAATTCTGGAGGAAAGGGGGGCTCATGATTTTTGTTTCTTTAACCCCGGAAGTACAAGATTTATCTGGACTTTAAGGGAGAAGTATTGGTTTATGGATTAAAAGAGTATGGTTTCAGAAATAAGTGGGGACTGTGTTTTACGGGCAGAGGGTTTAAAGGGAAAAGCAAAAAGGAGCCCCGGGAGGATTGTTTCAAATCGAAAAGAAAATTCCAGAGTGGAAAGGGAAAAAGTTGGGAATTTTCTTTTTAAATGGGTTTTGCCCCACACCCCAAAATGGTTAAAAGATTCGATTTTGGGTTTAAATTTTGGTTTTGGTTGGGCAAAAGTTGTCACTTCTTTCCAGTCCAGGACCACCTCACCCAGAGCAAAGGGTTTGCAGGGGCATAATGGGGAAAAAAAGTGTGTTTTGCTGGTGTTCCTAAAAAAGGGTTTTTTTTTCCGATGGGGTACTATTTTACATCCCACTTTGGCAAGGGTGATTCATGGTCCCTTGGGAACCAAGTGAACTTCGTAAAAAACCTATCACCCCCAGCCAAAATGGTCAGACAAAAAGAAACCCAAATAGATATGGAAAAATATGTTGAGAAACTTTTTGCTGCAAAACGGGGAAAAGTTTTGGGGTAAGAGTTTTCCTTACGCTGGTTCTTTTAACAACAGTTTTTAAGGAAAAGTCTCAAGATGGGCCCATTTGAGGCTTTATTGGAAAGGGAAAAGGGGGAAAAACCCCCTTTTTTTGGAACCCGGACGGGGGGGAAGCCAAGTGTTTTTGGGTAGATTTTGGTTTAAGAGTTTCAGGGGGAACAGGTGCGAATAATTTAAAAGAAAACTTGAAAATTGCATAGGGCTCGTTTGAAGAGTTTTTTGCTGAACCCGCAGAAAAGATTTGGCTTTTAAAGTAGGTGACTAAAGTTATTTAAAGGTATCACCTTTTTGAGAGCGTAAAGAGGGGTTTAATATGAAAAGGGGAAATTAGCCCCCCAGTATGTTGGCCCCTTCAAAATGTGGAGCGACGTTTGGTGAAAATAAAACTTATTAGCTGGAGTTGATGGGGAGTCTAGGGAGGCCCTAATGAAGTCTTTCAGTTTTTCTCAGTTTTTAAGAAGTGTTTGCGGGTTTTTGCCAGAGAGCAGATTTTCGTTGGAAGAGTTGGCAGTTAAGGAGGGTCCACCTTTTGAGGGGAAAATCCCATAAAAATCTTTGGGAAAAGCCCCGGGGAGAGTAAAAGAGGGGGCCAAGTCATTCGTTTTGTGGGAAAGGTTCAGTGGAAACGATATTCAGTGGATTTAGGCAAATGGGGGAGAGAAGAGGATCTGAAAAAGACCTTTCCCCAGGGTTGTTTTTGAGTAAGCCCGCTGAATCTCGGGAAGAGATTCCCTTTTAAAGGGGGGAGATTTTTAAACCTAAAAATTTTTTATTCTTTGAAATTTGGGCTTAAAAAAGAATTTTAAAAGCATTTTTTTGGGAAATTATAATTTTAGGAAAAAAGATTAAGCTTTTTTATTAAAAAAAAATGGATCATAAGGTTAGAAAAAAAATTTTGTTGATTATGCTGCTGCATGCTATTTTTGTATTGTTTGGCTTGTTCAAAGGTTTTAAAATTTAATTCAAAAGGTTTTTTTGAAAAAAGGTTTGGAATTTTGAAAAAAAAAAGAAAAAAAAATTTCTTTTCCCTCTCCCTTCCTTTTCTTTTATTGGGCCCAAAGGGCCCCAACCTCAGCCCAGGAACCCCCGAATCCCCCCCCCTCCCCCTTTTTCCGGGATTTGGGGTTGGGCCCCCGGGCCAAAAAAACTCAGCCCGCTCCCCCCCCCGCATTAGCCGACGCGCTCAGTCCCCCACCCCGCCGAAGGTAGGGGCCCCCCCTTTTCAGCTGTCCCCCCCTTTCCCTTTTTCCTTCCTCCCCCCTTTCCTTTCCCACCGCGCCCCGGCCCAAATTTTTCTTTCCGAGCCTTTAATCTCGCACTATTTGGGTTCCCCCTTCCTTTGTGACGGCAAGGGTGGGGTATATAAGCCCAAAACCCCCCCACCTCACCCCCTCCGCTTTGCCCCTTCCCCGGAAGGGACCGAAGGGGCAAACACCCGCCCCCAACCCTAGGCAAAGAGCCGCCGTTTGTCCCTTTTTTTTGCCGAGCCACCCCCGTCTGTTTCCCCCTGTCCACGGGCTTTGGGGGTTGGTTTTTGGGAAGAGGAGGGCCCCCCCGGGGCTCGGGCCCCTTCCCCCTCCTTCCTCTCCGGTTCGGCCGCGTGAATCCCCTCCGCGTTCCCCCCCACGTCACAGAGCCGGGTCCGCGCGAGTACAGGGCCCCGACCCCGCCCTTTCGGCTTAAAAAAACCCCGCCTTCGGTTGCAAACACTCCCTCTTCTTCCGGTCCAATTTCCACGTTGCGGGAAACATGCACCGGGAGTGGGGACTTTCACCGGCCCCTTGTACTCTGGCGATGGGGCCGGGCCCCTTTGGGGAGCTTGCTCCCGGGTAGGGCGGGCCGCCCCGCCCTGCCCCGATCTAATCTCATCTGGTCCATCTTGGATTGGATGGCTATCGAGGCCAATACCCCCCTTGTGCCACGTTTTGCAAAAGAAAACCCCCTACGTTTTTTTTTTCTCAACCCGCAGTTTTCCTTTTCCATTTTTTAAAAGAAAAAAAAATTTTTTTTTAAATTTTAAAAAGAGTTCCAAAATATTTATAGCTTTGTTTATTTTTTTCCCTTTTTTTTTAAAATGCTTCATTTTAAAATCCGTTTTTAAACCCCATTAAAAATTTGGTTTAGGTTCCCTTTTCGACTGATTCTATTTTTTAGTTAGTTATTTGATCATGTTGGGACAAAACCTTTAAAAAAATTTAATTTCTTAAACTATTTTTTAAACTCAAGTTTAATTTAAGCCTTTGGTTTTTTTTGATAATCTTCTTCGTTTTAGCTTCCCCTTTTTTTTGGGGAAACCCAAAAATTCCATGGTATCGTAGTGAGAAGTTAGATTAGGGTTTTATAAAATTTTAAATTTTTTTTATTATGGTTGGTGTACTGTTTTAAACTATAAACCTTTTTTTGTTTTTCATGTTATGTTTTCCCGGTTTTGATTGTATTTTTGATTTGGTGATCGAGGGATAGAGGCGAGCCGTACGGTGGGGGGAACAGGAGGTTTTCTTTGAGCCCGCCCGGCAAACGGGAACCTTTTTAGCAAGGCACGTATTTTATGGGATTTTCCTTGATGGGTTTTTTTATTCACAATGGTTTTTTTTTCCCAAAACCCTTTGCCCTGTGTCTTAAATTTTTTGTCATACGGATTACCCCCAGGGGGAATTTTTTCCTTGGGAAACCTTTGAAATCCCCCATGGGTTTTTCGTTTTGCAAACTGGGTAGTTATTGCTGGGGCTCCATTAAAAGAGCTGTCTTGAAACTTGATTAAAAGATATAACAAAAGATAAAGTAAAACTTTTACTTTTTCAGCAAAAGGGGTTTTTTGGAATCCCATTTTGTCAGCAAAAGCTTAAAGGGCATACAGTACAAACCCTGAGGCTACATGGCTCTTTTCTTTAGTCCGGTTTTTTTATTGGGTCACTTTTCGCCCTGTGGGGAGTTTTACCAAAAAGTTGGGCCAAATTTACGGCGGTTTTTCGGGGTTTTGGCCCCGAGTGGCTACCGTTTCTTTTGTGTTTCCCTCGAGAAGACCCCATATACCCCCTTTCCCGGGGGGATCCGTAATGTCTGTTTTATGTCAGGCCGAGCCCCTTTTGAAAGACTTATAGTGTCCCTTGGGCCCCTTCACCCCCCGGGGGGGGTTTTTGGGAGTTTTTAAAACCCGGGCTATGGGTAAACGATATGGGAAAGTGTTTCCCCCTTCCCAAAAGGGGTTAAAAAAAAAATTATATCAGCGTGCTCACAGACACGACGGGGCCCCGGGGGAAATCCTAGGAAACTTTGTTTATTGTTGTTTATTTTTTATGAAACACTTACCATGTATTATGTTAAATTGTTCTTTGCTTTTATGACATGGGAAGTTGAACTGGGGGCTTAAGCGTATCTTTGGTTTCACCCTTGTAAAGTTTTGTTAAAATTAAAAAAACTTTTTTACCCCAAAAATAAAACCCTTTTCAAAACCCCCTTGAGCCTTTTGAACCCCCTATTTTTGCTTTTTTGGGGTACTAGAAGTACTTTACGCTTGTTTTTTCTTTTAATATTTGGATAAAAAACCCCGGGTGGGTACCAGAATTTTTAGGTTTGAGGGGGGTATCCCTTTAGGACTAAATAGGTTTGGAGGGCAACCCGTTGATTTTCCCTGGTTTATGGGTTTGCCGGGGTTATTTTTTATTTCCGTTTTTATGTAAAAGATATTAATTAGTTACTATTCGCTAAGTAATAAACATTGTAAAGGTACCTTTTTTGATTAAATTTGGGCGGGTTTTGTGTGGATGATCCCCGGCCCCACATTTAAAGGTTTTCGCATCCCGTTTTGCTTTTAAAAAAGGAAGTGACAAATAAATTGTTTTTTAAATTTTATACATTGTTTAAACGCTAACTTTGATGAAATTAAAAGAAACGGAAAGAGAGGGAAATTTGAACCCCTCGGGGGAAAAAAAAGTCTACATAGTAGTTCCAAAGCTTTCGCCCCCTTTAACCGCTCGGCCCTCTTCCACATTTTCTTATTTGGAAAAAAAAACTGGTGAAAAAGCGGGGTTTTTTGTTAAATTTCCATGGATATTTGGGTTGGGTGGGAAAAAAATTTTTTTCTCTAAGTGGAAGGTCCTGTTTTTTTTTTATTTTGGGAAAATTTCCCTTCCCCCCGAAAAGTTTTTTCTTTGGGGGAAAAATAAAAAATAAAAAAGGGGAATTTCCCTTTAATTTCCATAAGGGGAAAAAAAAAGGAACCCCCAAAAATTCTATTTGGGATTTTAAAGGACCCTTACGCCATACAAAACCCAAATTTTAAAAAGGGGTTATGGGGGCCCAAATTTAATTTACTTTGAAAAACGGTGAAATAGCTAATGGGGAAAAAGTTGGTTTTTGAAAATAGGAAAGGGGGAATGAAATCCAAATCTTAGTCAAATAAATTTTATATCTCTTCTTGTCCAAACAGAAAGGGAAAAAGAACCCAATTTTTTGGTGAGCGGGAAAAACCAACCTCTCTTAAACCCTTTTTGAGCATTTGGATTTGATTTTTTTAAAAATTGAAAGTTTTTTTTTTTATGTTATTTTGGGGGAATAGAAATTTAAAAGAACTCCTATAGGGAAAGGGTTGGGAATTTGCCTAGATCCCCTATAAATGGGAAAATTTTATTGGGTAAGACCTCCTGATTTGTGCAAAAATTTTTTTGCAAATAATTTTCCCACAACCCGGGGAAAAAAGGGGATTTTTTTATTATGGATGGTGCGATTTAACTCTTTTTTTAGCCCCAAACCTTTTAAACTATTTTTTCCCCAGAAAAGGGGGAGGGTTTGCAAGAGGAACCCCCAAAATTTTGTAAAGGGAAAACCCCCGGGGCTTGGGGGAAAGGGAGGGAAAAATAAAAAATTCCTTCTATGTGTATCCTCGATTGATGTGGCCTCAGATGCTTCAATTGTAGATTTTAGTATTGAGCGAAAAGGTTACACCTATTTTGAATAGGTTTTTTATTAAAGACCAATTTCCCACTCTACTAGTACCAAGGGCAGCATAGGGGGGAAAAACACTTTCCCCCAAAGAAATAGGAATCAACAAAAGAAAAAAATTTGTTAGAAATTAGCCTTTTATAGATTGGTATTAGGGTTGGGAAAAATGGTTGGGATAACAAACAAAACCTCCGGGTTTTTACTTTGGATACCCTTATTTAAAGGTCTTTGAAGTGGCTTTAAATTCCCCAATAGGAGGGTTGAGAAGGGAAAAAAAAAATTCTTGGAGCTATCGTTTTCCTCTACCCTTAATAGAATTCATTGGGGGTTTAAGGGAAAAAAACCCTTGGGGGAAAGGGTTTGGGTAGATATTTCTTGGAAAAAAAACAGCCCCCTTCGGTCCATTAAGAGATTTGGGGCTAATTCCCATTTCTTTTTCTATGATTTTTGCTTTTTACTATGTTTTAGAAGCGAGAAGCCGTATGAGATTTAAAAAACCCCCATGGGCGGTTTTGGGGAAAGGAGTTTTTTTTAAAAGAATGAAAGACCATAACGGGTTGGCTTAAACCCAAGGAAATTTTTGGGAAGCTTTGCAGATTTTTATGAAGCTACACGACTAGAAAAATTTATCCCTTGATCGAAGTTATATACTAATTTTAAAATTTTGGCCTTTTACACACAAAAATGGAGGATCCAAAAACTTTGGGGTATTATTTTCCCCGGGGCGCTTTGAAAAAGAAACCCCTTTTACCCCAAAAATTTTTTTAAAATGGCCGTTTATCTGTCCCTTAAAGCGAACTATCTCCCCCTATAGAAGAAGAAAAAAAAAAGGGGAAAAGGGGGAAATTTTCTGTGAAAACAGGAAAAAAGGGCTTTCTCTTTGGGATTGTAAAACAAAGATTTTTTTCCCTATAGTATAGGAAGGGAAGGAACTTCACGGGGGAAACAAAATAGGAAAAAAAGGGGAAAGGGCCTATACTACTTTCTATGGATAAAAAATGGAAATTTATAGAGGAAAAAACCCTTTAAAAATCAATTTGGGGAGCGACTGAGTCGTTTCCCAAATAAAAAAACTGCTTCATTATACCACAATATGGGGCAAAATTTAGGAAACCTTTTTGTAATAAAGCCAATCAAAAAAAGGGGTTTAAACAGCGGTTTTTAGGAACAGGGTCCAAAGATAGTAAGTTCTTTTTTTTTTTTATGGAAAAAGGTCTTTTTCCAGGATTCTATGCAAAATTTTATATATGAAGAAACGGAAAAACCCAGTAGTTACCCCTTTTAGAAAATTCGTACGAAGGAAATGGTCTAAACTTGCTTCAGTTTTTAAAGGTTTGGGGGAAAAAATCAAAAATGATTATTGATCAAAAATTTGGTTTGGGCCTTTTGGTAATTAACTTCTCTGCTTTAACCCCAAAAAGAAATTGGATTGAAAATTTTTAGAAAAACGAAAAATTTGTTAAAATAGGGGGGGAAAATTTAGTTGCAAATTTTTTGAGCCGTTAAAGGGTAGGAAATTTCTAAGTAGGTTCTAGGGAAAGGGAAAATGCCTTTGTCCCCAACGAAGGAAGAACAAGCCATTCTATAGGGCGATTGGAAATTGTGGAAGGTTGGTTTGTCAAAACTGCAAAATAATTTGGAAAAAAAGCTATAGCGCTTACTTTTAGGAAATTATATTTAAGCACAGAACAGGTTAAAAATTACGGAAAAGGTTTGAAAGAATAAGGCCAATTCCTTTTATAAAAGGGTGGTTTGGTTGAAGTCGAATCAAGAAAATTTTATTATAAACCCTTTCTTTACCCTTTAATTTTTATCATATTTCGTAAAGGGTAAAAAAATTGGAAAAGGCTTGAAAAGAAATAATAATGTACCTAAAAATAGCCCAAATTAAAAAAATTCCCACCCAATATATCAAGCGGTCTTATTAATTTCTAATGAGTTATTTGGAATTTTGGAATTGAAACAAAAAAACTTATTTTTGCTACTAAAAGGAAAATAGATGTTTGTTTGGGGCTTTACCCCCAAAAAAAAAAAACTTGCTTTTTTAAATTAAAATGTAAAAAAAAAAATTTTTTGTTTGTCGGGAAAAAAATTTTTTCCAAAAATAACCAATGTCCGTTAGGCACCCAAAACCTTATGTCATAATAGATCCGAAAAACTTGCCCCGGATTTGGGCTTCAATTTAAAAATTTCTCCCGTGAAAAAAATTTAAAAAAATAGAAGGATGGTAGATAGTAAGAAAAAGGATAAATCACAGAATCTATCATTTAAAAAATTCAATAAAAGACAATTTGGGGGGTCTCCCCTTTTTATGTCCCTTGTCCCGGGAAGAGGGGGGACTTAAGGGTTTTTTCGTTTTTCGGAACCGAAGTTAAATTGCCCGGGGATGGGATCCTGTAAAAAAAACTTTTATGGGAAAAGGGGCCAAAACCTGGGCTTTCTTTAAGGAAAAAATAGGGTTTGGGCCCCCGATAATTCCCCTTGGATCGGAAAACATGTGATGCTCACAATTTTTATAGTCTACCGGGGGTTTGGGGGGTAATCCTTTCCCAAAAAATCTTTTTGTGCTCCTTTCGGCCCAAAAATCCATTTTCTTTTTTTTTTGGGGGGGGTGGCCCTGTACTTCCACGGTGCCCGTTTTTTCCAATTTTTGAGCATGGCCCCAAGCGATCCTACTCACCCTTTGGGCCTAGTGCTTAAAGGGAGTTTGGCCAATAGGGAGGACAAGAAAATTTTTAATGGTGATTTTAGGTAGGGGTTTTTTTGAAAGGGAAACCAAATAAAAATCTATTTTTTTAGATTTGGCGGCAAACCCAAAATACTAGGGAATTACAAAATCATTGTAAACCCCAATTTGGGGGCATTTTATTTTTTCATTGTTTTAAAGCTTTTTTCTTTGGGTTTGGGTTAAATTTTCACAAAGCCTCTCCAAAAATTGGGCCTTTGGGTTTTCCAAAATGTTTGGAACCATGGGTTTAAAACACCCTTAGCGGGGTTTTTTAGGACTTGGTGGGAAACCCCGTGAAAACCCCTGAGAGAAAAACATTGTGTCCTTTTGTCTCCCCGCTACTCTTTGGGTTTCTTGTGATCGGTCTTATTTTTGACATCCCCCCATTACAAAAGGCTCGGTTTTTTAACAATTCCCCCTCTATCCTTTGTTAAATTTTCCTTCCTCTTTTTCTTGCTAGTTGGGTTTCTAGTTGTTGTTTGTTTGTTGTTTCTCGCTTTCTTGAGGGTTTAAGGGGCCTTAAAGGGTTTTTGTTTTTGTGGGGTAGTCAATTTTTTTGTTAAAATAGAATTGGGTTGGATTGGGGGCTTTGCCCTAGTAGAGCTAGAGGGAAAAAGGGTTCGCTTAAGTGTTAATTACCAAACCCCTTTCTCTAGTAATTTTTTTGAATTTTTTAGGCTATTCCCCCCTCCTCTAGCCATCTAGGACTTTCAAGTGGTTTTTCCCGGGGGGCCCTGATCCCCCGCTATTATCAAGGGGGTTAAAACCCCTTTTGGGGTTAGTGATGGCTCAAATAATTCGTTCTTTGCGGAAATTTTTTTTTTATTCTTGGGGGTTTTTCCCCCACCCAGACGGCTTGGGGGCAAGAAGGAGAAGTCAAAAACGGGTTGGTTTATTTTTTTTTGTGGTTGACCCGGTGATTGTGAGAGGGGCTTGTTTCCCCCCCCTCGGGGAGGGCGTCCCAAAAGGGGAAACCCAGTAAATTGCTTTGTGTCATTGAGTTTTCTCTCTTTGGGTGGGGTTTTTTGTGGGCCCCCGGTAGGGGGGTAGGTTTTTGAAAAGCCCCATTTGCACCCAAAAACACCCTTTTTGGGGAGTCGGGCACAATGGGGACTAGCTTTGGGGGGGGCAACCAAAAATGACCCGGGGAGAAAAATTTTTTATGTCAATTTGTCCCCCCGGTTTAAATTTTGGGGTTCATGTTGTGGGGGTTTTTTTTTCATATTGAATCATACCCTCACAAGGCTTCGGTATAAAATCATTTCCCCATTTTTGTACTTTTTTTATTTCATATCTTGCCCTTAGTTAGCTTCTTGCTAATTTTTTGTTTAGTTTGTTAGTAGTTCTTCCTAGATATAGTTGAGTGCCTTAGGTTCTTTTTATTTCGTTTTTGGCACCCTTTGCTAACTAGAATTGGTTTGGGTAGGTGCTTTGGCCCCCAGTAGAGTTTGAGCAAAAAAGGGGTTCGCTTTTTAAATGTTAATTAAAACCCTTTTCTCTAGTGGTTTGTTTGAATTTTTATTAGGTATTCACCCCCCCCTAACCTTCTAGGGCCTTTTCCCAAATGGGTTTAATCCGAGCCGTTTGGGCACCCCCCTATTATCAAGGCTTAACAACCCTTTGGTGTTGTGATGGCTCAAGTTTAAATTCAATCATGGTTTGGGAAACCCAAAACCCCCAATGTTTGATGGCACTCCTTTGATTTTTGGAAGGGGGAGGGGAAAGATGCTTGGGCTAAATTTATGAGAAAGGGGTTTTGGGGTGTGACGAAAAATGCCTTTTTTATTCTTGATGAAGCCCTCCCCAAACCCAGAGAGAAAAAGAACCCACAATGCAACCCCTATGGCTCCAATGTGATTTTTCAATGGGGATTGATTCCAAAAGGGGTTTTTAAAAAATTTAAAAATCTTGAGAAGGTAGTGAAGTGTGGAAGAGACCCTTTGGGGGGAAAAATGAAGGCCCCGCAACGTGAAAAATGCCAATTTTTTACATTGCTAAGGCAACTATCTCATTCAAGATGAAGGAAAGATGAGTTATCTTGGGGGATATTCCATAGGTCCCAAATAATCATCAAAAGATCTCAAGAGTTTTGGGTTTTGAGTGGAAAGGGCAAAGGATGAGGTTCTAAAACCACTTTCTTGGGTTTTTTGTTCAAGAAATTTCCAAAAAAATTTTTGGGGAAAATAATTAGGGAAAAGTTTGGGTTTTGGGCATGATCACTCCCAATGAAGTATGGTGAGATCATGACGAAGAACCCAAACAATAAAAAAAGGAAGAAGAAGAGGTCAAAGGGAAAAATGGAAGAAGAAGGAGGGTTTTCTTTTCCCCCAAGGGGGGGTTTATCATCCAAGGCCCGGGGGAAAACAAAAAAGCAAGAATCCCAAATGAGATGAAGAAGCTAGTGATATGATGATGAGTTTATGGCCCTTTGGTTTTGGGAATTTGGTAAGTTCAAAGAAAAAGGGGCCCATGGTGGTAGAAAAGAAGAGAACTTCAAGAGCAAAGGAAAAATGAGAAGAGAAGCTACCAAAAACCCCGGCCCAACGGTTTACAATTTAATTTCGGTTTGCCCAAACAAATGATGAAAGATAAAAAATTTCAACCATGCCCCCCCCCAAAGGGGGGGATTAAATTTTAAAAATTCACCCAGAAGAAGAAGGGTGAAACCCCTAAAATTGGTGAAATTTGGGGGGTAGGTGTTGATTTTCCAATTGAGATTTCTAAGTTGGGGAGAAGAGAAATCCCAAAAAGAAAGGGATTGGAAAACATTTTCTATAAAAAAAAAGCCTTTTTTTATCTTTGAAAATTTCCCTCGGGTTCAGGGTAAGCCAAAAATAAGGTACAATACCTGTGTAGTGATTTGGTTTATGATGATGGTGTGATTTAAGAGGGAAAGGGGTATCTAAGGAGGAATTGTAGACATTTAGAAGGGAAATTTTTCTTGTTTGAGACCCAAAAAGGGGAAAGGGGTGCAAAGGGAAATTTAACAAAAAGCTTAAAAATCTTTTAAATTCCCTTTTATGAGTCAAAAGGCTCTATGAGAGGGTAAGGAATCCCCTTAGAAATTGAGAGGATCACCCATAAGCTTGAAAAAACTCACTCTTCCAAAACCCTTTAGCAAAACAAGGATAAGGTTTGGGGCTCATGTGATTATTTGGGAGTCACTTGTGATATTTTGACGAATATTTTTCACTCCTATTATTGTCACCCCCTAGAATACGTGCAATTTTTTTTGTTTTTTTGTTAAAATTTATTTTTTTTTTATAAAATTTTTTAAAAAAAAAATTAAAGTTAAAAAATTTAGTTTGGGGGGATTTTTTTTGGTTTTTTTTAAATTTGGGGAGGTTTTTTAAATTTTTTTAAAAAATGGGTTACCCCGGAAAGGGAAATTTTTTTTTTTTTTTTTTTAAATTTTTGTTTGTTTTTTTTTTGGAATTTTTTTTTTAAAATTAAAATTAGTTTTTTTCCTATTTTAAAATTAAAAAAAAACCCGTTTTTTAAAGATTTGGTTTTTTTTAATTTTTTAAAAATTTTTTTTTTTTTGTTTAAAAAAAATTTTTTTTTTTTTTGGTTTTTTAAAGGTAACATTTTTTTTCATAAATTTTTTTTTACCTTTTAAAATTTTTTTTTAATGTCCCTTTTTATTTAGTTTTTTTTTTTTTGGGTTTTTAAATTTTGGGTTTTTTTTTGAACTAGTGGGATTTTTTTTTGGTATTTTTTTACTAGGTACTTGGGGTTTTTTTTTTTTCCGTTTTTTAAAATTAAAACGAAATTTTTTTGGGGATTTTTTTTTTTGGGTTTTTTTTTTTTAAAATTTTTAATTTTATCCCCCCAATGTTGGGAATTTTAATAGATTTTAATTTTTTTTTTTTTTCTTAAAAATTTTTTTTATTTATTTAATTAAAATAAATTTTTTATTTTTCCGGGGGTTTTTTCCCCCTTTTTATTAAAAAATTTTTTTGGGGTTTTCTTAGAAATTTTTTCTACTTTCTTTTTAGGGGGATTTTTATTTTTAAAAATTTTTTAATTTTTTTTTAAATTTTTTAGGAAATCTTTTTTTTTAAAAAACCCCGGAAATTCCATTAATTTTTTTTTTTTCAAATTTTTTTTTAATTTTATATTTTGTTATTTTTGGGTTTTTTATTTGTTTTTTTATTTTTTTAATTTTTTTTATTTTTTTTAATTTTTTTTTTTATTTTTTATCTTTAATGTTTTTTAAATTTTAATTTTTTTAAATTTTTTTTAAAATTAACCCTTTTTTTTGTTTCCAACGATTTTTTTTATTAAAAATATCTAATTTTTTAAATTTTAAAAAATTTTTAAAATATTTTTATACATAAGGGATTAATTTATTTTTTTGAATATAAAAATTTAAATTAGGAAAACTATTAAAAAAATTCCTTAAATTTTATTTTTTATTTTCCTTTTTTCCCAAATTTAATTTTTTATCAATAATTTTGAAAATCCCAAGGGCACCAAATTTCCCTATTAACCTTAATTTTTTTCCCCGTGAAAAACAATTTTCCCAAAATTTTTTAAATTTTTAATTTTTTTTAAATTTTTTTTTTTTTTATTTTTCAAAAAAAACTTTATCCCTTTTTTGGGGGGGAATAAAACTTTTTTTCTAATATCTTTTTTATTTTATCTTTTTTAATTTTTTATTTAAATTCCAAAAAAAACAAAAACAAAAAACCCCTTTTCTATTTATCAACCCCCTTGGGGGCCCCGAATTACTTTTATTATTTAATTTTATTTTCCTAAACTTTTTAAACATTAAAATTTTTTTCATAAAAAAATTTTAACCATTTTTTAAGGGGTTTTTTTAATTAATTTAAAGTTTTTTTAATTTTTTCGGGGTTTTTTTTAAAATTTTTTAAAAAAGAATTTTTTTATTTTTTTAATTTTTTTTTTTAAATTTTTATAGAAAATTTTTTTTCTTTTTTGATTTTTTTGGTTTTTGTTTTTTTGGAAGAAAGGACTTTTTTTTTTATTAAAGGGGATTTTTTTGACAAAAATTTTTTGGGTTAATTTTCCATGTTCCCCGCCCTTTATTTTTTAATTTTAAACCCCTTTTTTTATTTTTTTTTTTTTTTATTTTTTTTTTTTTTAACCTTATTTAAATAAAAAAACAAGGCCTTTTTTTCCCTTTTTAAAAATTTTTTTTTATTATAATTCATAAACAAAAGCTATTTTTTTTTTGATTAAGGGGCCCCCAAGGAATTTCCCCACCAAAAAAATAAAATAATTTAATTTTTGAGAGAAAAAGGAGGAGGGAAATTGAAATTTTTTAATCCTTTTTTGGTTTGTTTTTTTTGTGTATTTGAAGGGTTTGGTTTTACCAATCAATTTTTTTTTTTATTTGGTCCTTTTTTTAATTTTTCCCTTAATTTTTTTTAAACAAATTATTTTTTTCTTTTTCATTTTGGGTTTTTTTTTTCCCTTTTTAAAGATGTTTGTGTAAGGGTTTTTTTTAACTTTAAATTCTTTTAAAGTTTAATTTTTTCCACCCCTTTTTTTTTAGAGGGAAATATTTTTTGTTATTTTTTAAAAATTTTTTTTAAACCGCAGGGCTTTAATTTTCCTTTGGTAAAATTTGTTGGGGTTTCTTTTTTTTAATTTTCCCCCCTTTAGTTTTTTTTTTTAAATTAAATAAAACCTTTTTTTTTTAATTTTTTTTTTTTTTTCCCCTACATTAAATTTTCCCCCTTATTCTTTAACCCTTTTTATTTTTTTTTGTTTTAAGTATTTTTTTTTTCCTTTTTTTTTGGTTTAAGTAAATTTTTAAAATTCATATTTAAAACCCTTTAGGGGTTTAAACTACAACTTTTTTTTTTTATTAACTTCAAAATTTTTTTTTTTTTGTTTTAAAATACCCCCAAAAAAAGTTTTTGCAAAAAGTTGCCGGGGAAGGGTAAAGGGGTTTTGGTTTCTTTTTTTAAAAAAATTAATTTTTTTTAAAATTTTTAAAAATTTTTTTTTTATTTTTTTTTTTTTTTTTATTTTTTATTTTCCCCTTTTTTCCTTTTTTTTTTTCTTTTTTTTTTCACTTTTTTTTTATTTTTTTTCTTTTTATAATTAGATCACTCTAGTAATCTACTTCATATTTCTTTGAGCAATTACTATTTCTGGTTTGCAACTCTTCTGAGTACTTTAATCTATAGGACGCTATAGGTTAGAGGAGTAGTATAGGTGTAAGCACGGTGCTTAGACCTAGATTACTTGTGAATGTCTCCTACATTCCGGACCCGTGGTAGTAGCACGGAAAGTGACAGTTCCGTCGTTACCTTTGTATTCCACATCCCGTTTGTTTGACTCGCAGGGCTGGATACCTATGGTTAAGCAACCTCTGTGGTGTCTCTTTTCACATGGTAAGTCCCCAGATATAGATATATCTCCTTGAGATTAGAAGTAGAGAAGCCCTAGTTATCCTCTCTATTCTCCTATTATCACCCCTACACTAGATTATTCCCCCTTATCTTTAACCTTGTTTTCACCTTATCTTGTTCTTACCATATACTTTATTTTCACCCATTTATCTTTTCTGGTTAAGTTAGAGCGTAGTTGATTCGATATTTAAAACCCTTCTAGGTGAAAGCTACAACGGTATCCGTGCACTTGCAGATTTATCTGTGTGCGTCTAAAATACCCAATAAGCTTTCTGGCACCGTTGCCGGGGAAACGGTTGCTGAGTTAACTATGAACTAGCTTAATCATTTATTTTCTAAAATAAATATATATATATCTTTATCTTTCCTTATCTTTATCCTTTTCCTCTATCCTTTACTTTTATTCTTCACCTCATCTCTACTATTCTTTCTTCTTACCTAATTCTTGATCTCTTGTCTATCATGGAGGATAACATTCCTATCTATCAATATGGTAGACTCACAGGCACATACCTCAAACCACTAGAATCTTCAAAGCCTATCATGACATCTAGTTTTGAGATAAGCCCGAAATACATAGAATTTCTTCAAAAACAACCTTTCTCGGGAGAAGATGAGGAAAACCCGTACACACACCTAGAAGAGTTTGGACGAGTCTATGACCTCCTTCGCATAGAAGGTAGAAGCATAATCTAGGTGGTTTTTTTGGCATGTACCATTCAGTAAGTGAAAAAATTAATGCTAGTGCCCTTGAATAGATCCCAATTGCGCCTCGTCAATTGGAGTTCAATGCAGAAGAAGAGGTCAAGGATGAAAAAGGCCCCGCTCCTGCTCCCGCTCCTACTCCCTCGACGACATCATCCTTAGCGAAATCTAAGAGGGGGAAACGGAGGAGGGGGGAACATGGGAGGCACCAGAGGGAGTTGAATGACGATGTCCACATGATCCTTGTGGTGGAGCCAGAGGGAAACCCGTTGATGCCGCTTGAGGTCATCGGCCGATACAGCAACCAGGTGGGTTGCATAGTCAGGGAGAAGGTGCTCATCACTTGGTCGACCTAGCACGCTGTCCCAGACGATATCAAGGAGAATGTCTAGGGCGAGGTGACTAGGAAATTCTCCTATCGAGAAGGCGCCGACATGGCCAAATGCAAGGAGTGGGCATTGCATGTGGCGTCATGTTCATGGCACAACTTCAAGTCCATGCTTGCTAGGGATTTCCTGAAGAAGGAGAAGTCACCCATGCACAAGTACACCATGGTGAAGGCACACATATGGGACGAATTTGTCAGGCTGAGGACTACACCTGAAGGAGAAGAAAAGAGTGCCAAGTTTAGGGCGCTGGCGAAGAAGAACAAGCATCTCCACCACTTGGGCATCATTGGCTTTGCTGGTCATAGACCCCGGTGGCGGGCACAAGAACAAGCTAGACAGGAGGCAGGACTTCCCGATCCCTACGAAGGGGTTGATCCTAGGGCAAAGGACTTCATTTTTGCCCGTATTCCGAAGAGGCTCAAGCCAGGCGTGACCAGGTTCAACGAGCCTCATTTTGAGGCGATGGAGCAGGCTGTCATCGAGGCCACCAAATCCAAGGACACCAACGAGGTCCGTAGAGGACACGACATGTTGATCGAGGTCCTTGGAACCCCTGAGCATCGTGGTCGCGTTCGTGGAATGCAGTCCAAGATGAGCTGGTTGTCCGCTCAGACCTGGCAAACCGACTCTTCCAAGTACCAGTCAAGGGAAAGGTACAAAAAAGAAATCTTTCAGAAAGGATACGAGGAAGGCGTGTCGAAAATGATTAGCCAAGGAATAAAGAAGGCCTTCACTAGCAATGACCCCGAGATGGTGGCAATGAGGTCACAGATGTTTCATCAGGCTAGTCTGTCCACGCCTCCCACTCAAGTTCCAGAAAGACGATTGGTGTAGAGGCTACAAGACATCAAGGAAATCCTACATATCCAGCTCCTGGTCCCATTCGGGCAGTCAGGCAATAAGATGATTATCGCAGAGGAAATTGTACATCCAGTCCACAAAATTGTGGAAATCAACGTAGATGACATCCCTGAGAACTATGTCGTCGTGACCCCCGTCTGGATTGCACCAAATCAGGATCATTATGAATTGGATCATCCTAACTTACAGCGACACCTAATTCTAGGAAACAGCGATTGGATGCCAAATCTTGTGGAATCAAGAAGACGTTGAGATCATCCCGGAGACACCAACTCAAACGCCGACCACCGGCGGATCACAACCATCAATTGTCGGATCTTGTCCCCCTGAATTGGAAGATCCGAATGACAGCGGAGATGGTGACAAGGACGATGGCGGGGACAAGGGCAAGGGCGGGGAGAAGAAGGGAGAAGGAGATGGCACGGAGAAGGGCAAGGGCATGGACATGGGCACAAGCTCAACCCCTCCTCCAAATAGTCCACATGCAGATCCATCAAGAAGTCCAGCTGCGGACCCACTTGCGGGCCCAACTCCAGACCCACCGGGAAATACAGAGGCACCTATGGTGGACCCACCTATGGACCCACCGGGGAGTGCAGAGGCACCAACGGGTGACAAGGAAGGGCCAGCAGGGAAACAAGGCAAGGAGGCACCAAGGAGCCCACCAAGGAAGGATCCAGGCATGAGCGCCAAATCTCTGCCGTACACTACTACATTCGAAAGGTACGGTATCGTGATGCATAATATCATGTTCAACTTTGTATCCTATAAAATGGTAGTAACATTTACTAAACTCTCTTAACCATTCTCTAGGCCTCCAAATACTAGCCGACAGCTATTTCAGGAGGACGAAGATTGTCCTGACATCTATGAGCGTGGGAAGTTCTTGATTCCTAAGGCACAGCTCATAGATGAGGAACTATGGGAAACAAGGAGATTTCATAGGTGGTATATCGAAGCGGCAAAAGTCGGGATGTTAGGTTTTATAATCAAGATTCCCCCGAAGTACTTCCACTTGGCTGAAACTATTACTCTTCCCGTAGACTTCCGCGACATGTGGCACCTATTCCGGGAAGAAGACCTTGACATTGTCCAAGTCACCCTATTCAATCTATAAGTCTCATTGCCAGTTTCACAGATTTCAGCAATAAAAATGGTCAACTATATACTTAGTATGGCACGATGACTTCTCCGTGCAGGACGTCGTTGATAGTAACCAACAAAAGAGTCATCCTGTTCTCTACCTCTCTCCAATGCATATTTCTAAGAGAGTCATCAAAGGGTATGAGATAACGGATCCAAAGTTGACCATGCGGCAGAGGCAACAGAAATACGACGACAATATGAAAGAGGAGAAGAAGAAATTGTCAAGGTACATAAATGGAGTGATGAAGAAGGTTCACCCGGATGGGCCGCACTATATCAAGGCAGCTTACCACTTTGGGTAAGTCAAAATTGTACATAGAGCTAAGTGGCTAGGATCATAAACTTACATCGTTGTCGTAACCTGTATTTTGTTTGAATGGTGTAGCAAGGGCCAAGTCGATGGCCACTGGGTTGCATTTCTCATCTATCCTCAAGATGGTAGGGCATGCATATTTGACTCGTTGAGGGTACCAAATAGACAAGGGTACAAGTCCTTCGAAGATTTCTTGAAAATGTAAGTCACCAAGCTTATTGATCATTTACGGTTATATCGTACTATTCAAATTGTTGCTAACTAACACTAATGCATTTCATACAGTGCTTATAAGGCATACCTAAAGGAACCCCAATGCTGGGATCGAAGAAGTGAAAAGTTCAAGAAGAAGCATTCATACCACTTAAAGATCCGACGTGAATTCCCCGTAAGTATTCTAAATATTCAGTCATGTTTTCATTTATATGTATTGTTCTAACATTTCTTTTTCGATCGTGCAGTGCGCTACAAAACCATATGGATCAAAGGCATGTAGATTGTACACATGCACACACCTAAGGCAGTGCAAGGAGTACACCAGTAGCTGGAAGAAGCTCAAGGCGGGAATCAACGATTGGGAATGCATTACGAGAGACAAACTTGCTTTCAAGCAACTCAAGGTGGACATCTGTAAGTTCCTACTAGAGAACTGTGTGCTTGAAGGGCAAGAATTCTTCGACGATGAGGGTGACCTGGCGGTTCTACCTGAGTTCGAGAAGTTCAGGAAGTGGGACACCATGCTCCGTCCCGCGGATTACAAACACCAAGTGGAACTTTGAATTTGATATGTAATACTTGGTGGATGACAACAACTTATATGTGCTTGTGTATGGATATTTGGGTATGTGAATTTGAATTTGTGTATGGATGTTCAATGTATATATATGATCTTTATCTATGCTATGAATTCTGGTTATTGTATGAAATCTGTAAATATTGAATCCAGATTCTGAAACTACATTTTTATTTTTTTTAATTAAAAATTTTAATTGTGGCGGACATCGTAACTTGCCCGCTACGGTTATTATATTAACCTTAGCGGTCGGCTTAAGCGCCCACTGCGGTAAATAGCATTAACCGCAGCGGGCGTTGTAGGGTGCCCGCTGCGGTTAATGCTATATTAACCGTAGCCTTATCATCGCAGCGGACGCCTTTGACCGTTGCGATAAACTGATTTTGACCGACACGGAAAAGCATTGTGGCGTAGTCGCCCTAGGGGTCAGGGCGGGCGCCCTGACTCCGGGCCCATTTTGCCTCCCGTTCGTTCTGGTGTCTCCTGGAACCTTCTAGAGTATAGAAAATTGTGCGGTTGATAATTATCTCTATGTAAACATGACATGTGGGCTTTTCCTTGGTATTTTCTGATCACCCCCTGCAGAAATAGACATTCACCAAAACTCGTAGAATTCTATTAGTATAAACCCTAATTCTAGCTATGGGTTTCATTTAGATCCTTTTCCTTGTTTAGTTGACAGTTAAAATTGGTACTTAAGGACCGTCAACAGTCATCCAACTATACAAAAATAGATAAGGCATGGCTGATATGATAAAAATGGATAACTGATATGAGACATGATAAAGCACACTGAGAGAGATCATAAACCCCGAACTAGATATTCATTAAACAAATTTTAACTTGTTCAAACGAAGCTGTGGACATCACTCCACAGTCATCGCTACAATCATTACAAAGAACAAATCACACAAGACCATAATAAAAGTTCAACTTGTCACTCAACTCAAGCAAACCAAACCTAACACAAGACTCACCACAGACTCGCAAGCTAAGCATGAAACTAACGTGCTAAACGGGATATTGACTGATAAATGGACTCCTAATCCATCCTAGTGCGACCATTGGCAGAACCATAGCGAGCGTCTTCACTAACTGGAGAGATAGCAGGCCACTGAGGAGATATGGGCACCTGGCCTGAAACCTGGGCCAACAGCTCAGCATACATCCTTCTGTCCTCCTCCTGGTGCTGACGCAGCTGCTTGATCTGCACCAAAGCAATGTTAAGCTCGGTGTTGGTGATCACCAACAACCTCACTGTAGGAGTCATCCTGTTGCTCTGCTCTCCTGCTGTGGAAGCAATCCTGGCAGCCAACTCACCATGGCGACGACGAGGGTAGTAGCGGTACTCGTCCTGGCTGATGAGCGGGAAGAAGTGCTCGCGATAGGCGTAGAATGCCAGATGAGTGGCATCAATGATGCCCGCCATCTAAATGGAGCGTGCTGCGGGAGCCATGTGGACAGTCACCACCCGAAGAGCATGGAGACTGGAGTTTGGCCTACGCACGTGTGCACAGACTCTCCAGAAGGGCGGGTACATAGGGTGGCTCCAGTGCTCACTCCGGTACTCCACGACATACATCCACATGCCGTACTGCTGGTGTAGGAGGTCCTGAAGCTGGTGGTTAAAGAAACACTCTCCTCCGTCACGGGTACAGAGAGTCACGATCCACCCGCCCTAGGCCTGGTACTGGCCACCTCTTGCGGGAGGTCCTCCAGGTCCTTCGGGTCCTCCTAGTCCTCTCAGTCCCTCATTGGAACCTGCGTCGCTGTCATCCCCTGGGTCTCCTCCTCCCACACCCTAGTTGGGCACCTGCTGGTTTTGGTTCTCAGCCTGCTGCTGAGCCACCAGAGCCTGTCGATCCTGCTGACCACCTGCGGGTTCTCCCTGCTGAATGTTGGAGCCATCATCTAGGCGCTGGCTCCGGGAGAAGTAGCGGTCCACGTTTCCTGTCAGAGGAAACTCCACTGCACGCTGAGAACGGTAGGTCATAGAGGTCTTGCAGCAAGTCAACTTCTGTCGGGCCATCTAATGATATGCTTAAGATAAAAAATGCAACAAATATAAATGAATGATCTGGGTGGATGATAATGTAGAGTTATACAGGAAATAAATAAATGAATAAAATAGTGTAGTAAAAGTACGGAGTCATTGAGTAACATGCTAATATGTGGTATTTGTGTGAAGTAATATAACAATGCATATATATAACCAAGGGTATAGTAAGTAAACAATAAATGCATCAATGATATATAATGGCTTGTGTTGACACCGTTTTTCGACACGTGTCAAGTGGGCTGAGGCTTGACTGGTCAATGGCCGTTCTCCATCGGCATCGGGAAAATTCTGAGCCGATGTTGCCGATAAGACGGCTGCAAAGGACCAAGTGCGTTGCCGATGGAGGCTAGATGATCTTTGCCGACAAGGTTAATTGGTGAAGTCTTGCTGAAGTTGGTTGTCAATGAAGTCATTGCCGATGCCCAGTGAAGAGTCATTGCCGATGGCTGATGAAGACTCATTGCCGATTGCCGATGAGATCATTGCCGATTACCGATGAGGAATTATTGCCGATTGCCGATGAAGGGTGGTTGCCGATTGCCGATAGGGGATGATTGGTGGAGACAGTTACCCGCACGAGGTCGCTAATCGGAAATGTTGCCGATTGCCGATGCTGATGGGCGTAACTTAGCGCTTGGTGGCAGCAGAAGGCTACCGGTGGTCAAAAGAAGGAAGGCGCGGATTAAAGGGATCTGTCGATGGAAAGCTTCCATCGACGAAAAGTATAAGGAAACTGGTGTTTTGTGCTAGTATTATTATAGTAGTTTGAGTCCGACTCTTGCATGAGTCATTTATTTTCCTCTAAAATAGATGTGTTTGTTTAGGAAATAAATATTGTTATCCGGCTCCTGCGCGAGTCAGTTTCCTTTAAAGTAGGAGTTTGTTTTAGGAAGGATATGTGTCGTGTCTTTGTACAACTCTCCATGCGGGAGTATAAATATGTGCCCGAGGGCTATGGAATAAAAATCAATCCAATTCAAACCAAACCAATTTTATCTTATTCTACCTTTTATCGCAATTTACTCTTTTACTGCATTAGCTGTAGTTTTTTCAACTAGTTCTTCAAGCTTTCGACGGGCTGCATCACTCTGATCTCCGTCAAATCCTTGTTAGTTCCGCGTGGGAGTACTCCTGAGCTTTGGCAATCCGGGCGCATCGCTGTTTGCCTCGTTCAGCTCTGCTCTAGTTATCCTTGATCAATCTGAGCCTTGACGTCCGGTCGCATCGCTGTCGTCTCGTTCAGTTTGTTCTAGTTATCATCCTTGTCGATTGATTGGTCAAATCGACTGGCACGCCTCCGGAATACCGAGCTTTGGGTAATAGCCCGAGGTGTTCGCAATCTGACGCTTTTTGTGTCAACACCTCTTTTGGCACGCCTAGTGGGACCCGATTGTATAAATTTTATATCTATCATGGCTAATCCAAGGAGTGCTATTAAAGTCTCTACAGCGGATCTGACAGGTCATCAGAAACAGGCTCTGGAGCAGGCAATGGAGGAGTACAAGCGTTTATATCTTAGATCCTTCAGCCTAAACGGGATCGGCGAAGCAGTACAGAAGCAAGATCCGCCGTCGCCACAACAGTCTATTTTCTACGCCGATCCTGGTAAAGTACAAGAAACGGTTAATTATGCATTGAATAATGCATTAGTTAGCCAATCCAATGTGCTGTCTGACACCGTATGCAATGTTGTCAAGCAAGCTTTCAAGGGACAAGCACCGTATTATGTTGGTCCAGAGTATCGTCAGCTCGGATCGGCATCTGTTACGACTTCATCGGCGGTTCCAAAGGTGTTTACACCAATCATGAGCCGATCTGCCGATGAGATCGCGTCACCCAGATGAATACTCAGGTGAATACAAGTCTGGTGGCTTCAACAATGTCTGGACCCGTGATCCAGAATCAGCCAATGTCAGCCAACTGCTGGGGATACGGTACGTCTCCAAGTCTATCTGCTGATTCCAGATTGGTCCAAGATGACCATGCAGGGTGGTAGGTTCCTGTGGCATCGGTCACATCTGTACAGCCAATGATGCGTTATGGTACATCTTCTCCAACGGTGCAGTTGCCGACAGGGAATCCGCAAACAGCAATACCCAGAGTGTCGTGTGCCCAACCATCGGCGAGTCGCTTGCCGATACAACAAAGCCCAGCTGCTGCCAGTCAGCCCATGGTGGCAATGAATCACCCGGCGCCACAAGAACAAGCCTCAGCTGGCTATCCGTCACCGGCAGTTGCTTGGTCGGTGCAGCAAGGTGTACCGATTGCCAATCAACTTGTATCGACAATCACTGCTCAAGTTGTGGTACCCTTGAGTCCAAGCAACCATCCAAGGGTACAACAAGAACAAGCGTCAGCCGGTTATCAGCTATCGGCAAATGCTTGGCCGGTGCGACAAGACGTGCCAACAATTAATCAGCCTATATCGGTAAATTCTTGGCCGATGCAATAAGGTATGTCGAGTGTCAGTCAGCCCGCATCGGCCGTAGCTGCTCAGCCCTTGGTACCTACAAATCAAAGTGAACATCTAAGAGTACAAGGGTTGCAAGAGTCAGTTGGCTGTCAGCCATCGGCAAATCTTTGGTCGATGCAACAAAACATGCCGAGTGTCGATCAGTCTGCATCGGCAATAGCTGCTCAACCTATGACACCCGCAAGTCGAGGCTATCATCCGAGTGTACAAGGGCTGCGGGAGTCAGCTAGTTATCAGCCATCGGTAAGTCATGAGCCGATGATGCCTAATGCAGGTTGGATCGGTCAATTGCCGGTTCAGAGGCAATATGTGCAGCCTGAACCCCAAGTGGTAGAAGTTCCACAGCGTCGCCCAGCGAATCTTCCGAGCGAAGTATCGGTACATCAACCGATAGGTACTACATTGCAATACTCACAAGAAAGAGCGTACAATGAGGTATCGGTACAGCAACCGATGAATGCGATAAATATAACGCCACAACACAAGCTAGCAACGGTGCAAAATTACTCATCGGCACTACAGCTGATGCATGGTGTTATCATGACTGGTGTTGTGCACGTGCCAATCATCCCAAGTGCTTGGACGTCAATATCTGGAGAGATAGATCAGCATACTCAACCGGCAGGCATCCAGAATTGCTCATCGGTTAATCAGCTGATGCACAATATTCAGCAAAGTGGTGTTACTGATGTATCGGTTGCCCCGATTTGCCCGCCACAAGGATATGAAGTACATCAACCAGTGGACATCCAGAAGGGCCCATCGGTCAATCAACCGATACACAATATTCTACAGGTTGGAGCTATTAATGAGCCGATCGCTCCGGCCTACTTAATGCAAAAATTTGAAGGGATGCATCCATCTGCTCAGCTAGAGAGTGAATCTACGCATCGGCAAAGTCTAGACACAAAGGCGTTTTCGACCGAGAAGATAGAACATTCAGAGCTAAACGGAGAGCCAAGCCTTGACGCTGCTGAATTGGAGAAATTCGCCTTTGATATCATCAAAGCCGATCAGGATGTTGAATCATTTGAGCCTAGGGAGATTTGGGGCGCAAAGGTGCTCTTCGTTGGACAAGGGGACTCTGAATCAGATGACGAGATGAATGTCGGCTCTGTTGGATGGGTAAACAATGGGGAGTCGGTGCCTTGTGTGTTCGACCAGGAAAGGACTGGAAAGTTCACCTTCGATGTCACGAAGGCCGATGGGATATTTGACTTATTGCTTCGGGAAGGGCGAATTAAGCTAGACCCTAATCAGGTAATTCCATCGGCCGAGGAACTCAGGGAGACCAGGTACTACAAGTGGCACAATACAACTTCTCACAGTACCGACGACTGCGAAGTGTTCAGGCAGCAGTTGCAGTCGGAAATTAACTCTAGACGGATCCAATTTGAAAGTCCTAAAGTCCAAAAACCGATGGAAATTGATCAGCGCCCGTTTCCAAATAATATGGTGGAAGCCGGTGGAAGGACTAAGGTGCTGACATCGGACGCTGCTAGAAAGAGTGCATCGGTAGATCCTGATCATCAAGTGGCTGAGCGTGACGTCAGAAAGTTTGCCGATGACAGGAAAGGCAAGAGAATTGCCGATAAAGGTGCTTGTGTCAGCAGGGCTCCTGGTATAGTAATCACGCACAAGCTACCAAGGCGGAACTATCGGCAATCACAAGATGAACGATATCGGCAGGAAGAAAAAGAACATCGGGAGTGGCTTCGTCGGAAAAATCATTGGAGATGTCCCTTCTTCATTCACTGTTGGGAAGAAGGCATTAAGCTACCCACTGCCGATGACTGTCCTGAATGCAACGGGTATCACACTGCCGATCAGTCAGGTAAGCCTTGTTTGGATGATCGGGCATCTAGGTGTGCCAAGCCGCTCAGAGAGAGGAGATCGGTACGTGACCAACTGGGGGGCAAGCTTAATGCCCATAGCAGGCTTGGCGGGCAGATTGATCAAGGGGAGAGCAAGGAGCAGACCAAGACAAAAACACCAGATGAAGAAGTGCTCTCCAGAAATTCAAACATCGGAAGAAATACCGATGTAAGTAATGAAAGGCAGCACCAGCCTGTCTGGAAAACTAAACTCCCTCAGTGGTGCCCTAAGGGTTTAACAAAGACCCAGAAAAGAAGAATTCATCGCCAACGTCGCAATGACCTGTACGATGATGCAGAACTCTCAAGGGAGAAGCAGTGGAGGACAAAACGCAAGGATGGAGATCCATCGGCAAACAACAATATTTTGTCAATGGTCTAATCGAGGTCAATCTTGGATCTGTTGGCTTGAAGGCCGTAATCGGCAAATTGGCGATTTCAATACTTGGGGATACTTGCCGATGGTTTGTGTATGGGGTGCCGTAGTGCCGATAAATTCGTTATCTACCAGAAGATGGTTGTAGGAATGATTTTGCTGCGCTTGCGTATGATGACTAAGTGCGTGGTTCGTGCGTTCTGGGAGTTACTCGCGCTTTTGGTAGGCCTATCGGAATTGTCCTAATTCTGATCTGATGGAAGTATGAAGCCTCGTTGCCGATTATTGTTACGGTCGGGTTAAATACCAGGGTCTGTTAATAAGTTGGGATTACTCAGGATTTTAGCCGACTTGATGAGTTATGGTATCGGTAATGATTGCCGATGACAGGGTGAACGAGTTTGCCGATGGTACTCTGGTATGGAGGTTGATTTTACCGATCAGGATTGAATTCTAGGCCTGGGAGTGGTTTCCTAATCAAGTTCTTATCGAATAAGACAGTCTACCTCCAGCAAAGCATACATTCCAGAAACTCTCGAAGGAGTTGACATATGACGTGCTCGTTTGGATGCCGATGAAAAGAAATTATAATCCATCGGTAAAAACGTGTAAACATTATATTACAAGGCCTAGAGTTAAGTATCAGAATTACATCGTTGCCGATACAACAAATGGATTACATCAAGGAATGAATGGTTGATATTGCACGTAGGCGAATCTGTTCTATTTCGTCCATCTCCTTGGCGTCGGCATCGGCAGAGCCCTCGACCGGCTTGATCTTCTTCTTCCATAAGATGGCTTGCCGAGCGTTCTGGTCCCTCTCTTGCTGCAGAACCCTAATGGCATCGGATAATTGGGTTCTCTGCTGGTTGGCTGCGGTCAGGTCCTCTTCAACCTTTTGTAATTCAGCCAACAACTCTTCTTTTTTGGCCGATAGCCGAGTGATTTCTTGATCAAGGCCGTTGATGGAGGCTTCTGCTTGGCCGATGCCTTTGTTCTTTTCATCGGCAATATTCTTGAACCTAAGCTTCTCTTCCTCGCCCTTGGATTGGGCAGCCCTATCGGCAATCCGACGGGAAAGCCGCTGGGGGGGTGATGCTGGCCTTCATAATTATGTAATTTTCAGGCACGTTCCCATCGGTAAGATTGAACAGCAGTGGGAACCGGTTTTCTTCATCGGCATATGGCCACCAGAGCCGTTCTGTGGCAGGAATTCCATTATAGAACTTCTGGAAGAATAGACCGACTTGTTCCGCATCGGCATCGGTCCTGGGCAACACTATAATGGCCTCTCCAAAGTTGAGTGGAGGGCGAGTTGCCGATTCGTCGTCCTTGCACTGATGATCTTCCGATATATCTCTCGGGAACCGTTGGGCAAACAGGTCGAATTGAAGTGCTTTATGCATCTGAGAGTTCAGCCACATGTTGATGAACCACCAAGGCCCTCCAAGGTTGCCGATGTGCTCACCTAATAGTAATTTCTGGGATACTTGATGGAGGAGGCGATATACCGATCCTAGAAGATATCTGCCCAGGGGGAGTTTTGTCCCATCGGCAAGCAGCTCAGCTGCTGGAAGATACATGGTAGTTGGCCCGACTGCCCTGCCGTAGAAAATGAACTTGTCTAGCCACATATTCAGGAAGGTGGCATGCTCCCTTTGATTTACCGATCCTGTCTTCTGGTATTCCTGAATATAACCTGTCCAGCCGCCGATGTTCCGGGTGTTTACCTTATGCTCGGCTTTCCTGTTGAACAAGGTGAAGGTATCGGCAGATGATACGTCCAGACCAGTCAACATGTGGACATCGGCGAGAGTGGGGGTGGCTGGTCCATGTCGGAATAAGAAGGCGTTCATGGTGTTCGACCAGAAATAGGAGGCGGCTATTAGCATGTTCTCGTTTCTCTCTATATCGGTAATGGAAAGCCGGATGCATTGGTCCAGATTGCGTTCTTGCCAATAGATTTGCTGCGCCCTAGCAACCCTGAGGTACCAGTTTTTCCACCCCTTAGTGGGCTTGGGCCACGATCGGAAAGCATCCTTCCACAGTCCTAAACCGAAGCATTCAGATCTGAAGGGATTCGGTTGGTTTCTGCGTTGATTATGTGGCTGGGATCCGGATTGCCCATGGGGCCTAAACAGCTAAAGGTGGAACCAGTAAGTGGGATCACTACTTTGTTGTACAGTTCCTAGGGTTCGAAGGAAAGAAGAGGAAAAGATCAGAAAAGGAACGGGGATAAATCCAGATTTGTGCAAGAAAAGTACCAGCAGAAAGTTGGATTGGGAAGAGAATAGGTCGCACCTTGGGGATGTCAACTTGGATTGCCATCGGAATTGAGGGAGTGCTTGCAGTTCGTCCTCGGATTGTGGAAGAATACTGTTGCTCGAGTTCGTGTTCTTCGGGGCGGCTCGAGGTTGAAGACGAAGGCAAGGAGGTGAAAGTGAAAGTGGACTCAGGGTGAAAAGTGGTGTGAACCCCGGTAACTTTTATAAGCCTGCTCAAGGGCATTTTGGGGTTCTGTTTCACACTATACAGGAATGTGGAGAGGCCCGCGGTAGATACGCGCGGTGATCGAGGTGGTCTGCAACTGTTTGTGCTACAATCGAGGGATTTTATTATTAAATTGCAGTTCCAGACGCGGGGATCGAGGAAACCGTACATCTATCTCGGAGGTAACGGCTACAGCAACGGCTACAGTGGAGAGAATTTCGGCACGTAAAGTTATACGCTCCGAAACTGGGGGGCATGTGTTGACACCGTTTTTTCGACACGTGTCAAGTGGGCTGAGGCTTGACTGGTCAATGGCCGTTCTCCATCGGCATCGGGAAAATTCTGAGCCGATGTTGCCGATAAGACTGCTGCAAAGGACCAAGTGCGTTGCCGATGGAGGCTAGATGATCTTTGCCGACAAGGTTAATTGGTGAAGTCTTGCTGAAGTTGGTTGCCAATGAAGTCATTGTCGATGCCCGGTGAAGAGTCATTGCCGATGGCTGATGAAGACTCATTGCCGATTGCCGATGAGATCATTGCCGATTACCGATGAGGAATTATTGCCGATTGCCGATGAAGGGTGGTTGCCGATAGCCGATAGGGGATGATTGGTGGAGACAGTTACCCGCACGAGGTCGCTAATCGGAAATGTTGTCGATTGCCGATGCTGATGGGCGTAACTTAGCGCTTGGTGGCAGCAGAAGGCTACCGGTGGTCAAAAGAAGGACGGCGCGGATTAAAGGGATCTGTCGATGGAAAGCTTCCATTGAGGAAAAGTATAAGGAAACTGGTGTTTTGTGCTAGTATTATTATAGTAGTTTGAGTCCGACTCTTGCATGAGTCGTTTATTTTCCTCTAAAATAGATGTGTTTGTTTAGGAAATAAATATTGTTATCCGGCTCTTATGCGAGTCAGTTTCCTTTAAAGTAGGAGTTTGTTTTAGGAAGGATATGTGTCGTGTCTTTATACAACTCTCCATGCGGGAGTATAAATATGTGCCCGAGGGCTATGGAATAAAAATCAATCCAATTCAAACCAAACCAATTTTATCTTATTCTACCTTTTATCGCAATTTACTCTTTTACTGCATTAGCTGTAGTTTTTTCAACGAGTTCTTCAAGCTTTCGACGGGCTGCATCACTCTGATCTTCGTCAAATCCTTGTTAGTTCCGCGTGGGAGTACTCCTGAGCTTTGGCAATCCGGGCGCATCGCTGTTTGTCTCGTTCAGCTCTGCTCTAGTTATCCTTGATCAATCTGAGCCTTGACGTCCGGGCGCATCGCTGTCGTCTCGTTCAGTTTGTTCTAGTTATCATCCTTGTCGATTGATTGGTCAAATCAACTGGCACGCCTCCGGAATACCGAGCTTTGGGTAATAGCCCGAGGTGTTCGCAATCTGATGCTTTTTGTGTCAACAGCTTGTTATATGTATGAGATTATGCAAAGTTGTATGATAAGACATTATGAGATAAAGATATCCTAGGCTGACTAGGGACAACTAAGATGGTCGTTTCTAACTAGGCTGCGTGTCCTATGGTCAACACGGCTTTGATATCATTTCTATCACACCCGGTTCAGAAAAGAGACCGGATGCATAACACATGTGTGCCAGGATCGAGAATTACACACATGAGTCGACGTCATTAATGGTAGATTACACAATGTTCGAAACATAAACATAAACGAGTATAAGAGTACTTTATTACAAGCCTTTGAAACAAAGTCTAGCGGAAACTGTAAATCGATGAACTAAGACAATGCGAAGAAGGAGCCATCTCGCCACAGGAAGGTCAACGGCAACGACATACGAGCCTAACACCCATCGATATCTTCAGGGAACTCCTCATCCCAGTATTGATCTTCTGAGCAACCTTTATCTGATTATAGCAAGGGTGAGCTCATGTCGAACTCAACAAGTATAGATGGAAAGTAATGACATGCAAGGCTTAAACAAGGTAAAGCTGACATGGTTGACTGTGTTTAGCATTTTAGTTGACATCTTTTATTTAAACAACCTATTTACTAAAGGTGGATAAGAGAACCCAACCCATAGTGATTAAAAAGGTAAAATTCATTATTTTAGAGCACCATGCCAGAAGTAGTAACTTCGGCTTCACCACGGGGTAGCAACCCCGCATCTCATCAGCAACAGGGATAGCAATCCCAACACTCAAGGTAGCAACCTCGAGCTTTCATCAGAAACCAACTACAAACTCTCCACATTCACCAACCATGATCTCTCTCGAGCCATAAATAAGTTGAGTAAAGACTCTGTCCATGTGAGGATCCGGGCCGCTCATGACCGTGAGCACGGCTAATATATCAGGTTTAACTCTGGAAAGGTGTTCACTTTCACTTCAAGTCGTGATTCCCATCCTCCTGGGGTCACGACTCCCCAAAACACTACCAAGGTGAAGAGGCAGGGTTTGACTACGAGACCTTTCGCAGGGTCCAACTAATAGGGTGCAACCCGTAGGGTTTTGCCCATGCGCTGGAAGCTGTCCCCATAGCCATGGAACCTGGTCGACCGCAACTTAATATTCATTACATGGGCTACTCCCCTACGCCTACCCGGTAAGCCACACCCTACCAGTGGTTGTCCTATTATTTAGTCAAGCCAGAGCCATATAGCTTGAAGCTACACGGATATCCTAGGTGGCCGCTCCAAGAACCGGCTCTCAGGGAGAGGAGATACGAGTACCCAAAAAACACCGGTCCTAGACCAGTACTCGTTCCCCCTTCGAACCAACCAAACCCAACTGTCGAGAGATCCCATCATCACCATGTTACATTAACCATTGAATCACTTTTAGTAGAAGTAGTTAATCATGTTTAGAATTGTCATCATATGCTAAAGCGGGTAAAGCAACTAGGCATAACTACATTAACTATGACAAACGGTAAACCCAAGTGAGCAAGGAAGGTAAAACAAATCTAGTAATGTCCTAGGGTTTCACAAGTTTAGACACATGCATGGAAAGTAAAGTGAATTAAAGTAAGTAGGTACAAGATGATCAAATGGTGTCTGCACTTGCCTTGGTCAAGCTCAGGCTACTCAAACTCCTCAGGGTCTTGCTCTTCCTCCTTAACCGAAGGATTGCGCTCTATTCGCAACAATCGTCACACGTAGGAGCATAACATGCAAGCAAACAAACTTTAATAAGAAACAGTACACCATAGTGAACAACAGAGGTAAACAACAACATAGAATTAATCTACGCGTCGAGACGAAACTATAGGAACTTGAACCATCTAAATTGGAATTAAAATGAGCAATATATGAGCTTTAGAAAATCAGTGGAAGTCTGTAATTGGATGAATTCATTTTGAATTAATTTAAACCTGAAAATCAAAATATAGTAAAAAGCTAGGGGTCTCTTTAGCAAAAAGGCCGTGGCTGGTTGAGGGCTGACGTTAGCGTGACGTCGGCACGAAGTCGGTGTGCCACGCGACGGCACGGGACTAGGCCGTAGACCGGCCGGTGGACCGAGGCTGTAGACCGCATCCACTGGTCCACGGTGGACTGACACCATACCCCTTCGGCAGGTTCTAATCTGAGCCGCACGGCTCAGATCAGATGGCGGGAAGAAGGTCGGGGGGGATCTGGCCGAGAGCTGCAGCTCTGGCGCTGCAGAGGCCATGGCCGGTGGCACTTCTCGCTAGCGCAAACCGTCCGAGGTCTACGAGCCACCGAAAGGGGAGCCGCGAGGTCCGAGAGATCGAGGGAGACGAGGGTATCTCACCTAGATGCTTCGCGCAGGCGAAGAACAAGAAGAGACGGACGGCGGCATTGCGGGCGGCTCTGGTCTTCCTGCAAAGAAAAGAGAGGGACAGAGGTCATAGCGGCGTCGCGATGTTGACGCGATGCTTACTGGAGTGCTCCGCGCGGCTGAGCGTCACGGCGGCGGAACGAATGGCGACGACTCTGTTTCTCGGCGGAGAAGCGAGCGGAGCAGGGCGAAGGCAAAGACGTGTGGCGGCTAGGGTTGGAAAAGCAGCGCGGACTCCAGGGCGTCCTCTTTATAGCCCGGCGAACATCGGGCCACGTGCTGCTCGCGGGACGCGAAGCAGAGGCGGCTCACGCGCGGCTTCCGCTCGTTCTGTTGGGGAAGAAGGGACTGGGCGGCTGACGCGCGGGCCCTGCCTATCAGTGCTGCAGCACGGTGCGGGATTGGTGCGCTGCGTGGGTGAGGCCGGTTGGCGCTAGCTGGGCCAAGTCGCTGGGCCAGCAGAGCATGCGCGCGCGATGCGGGGTAGGCCAGCTGTGCTGGGCCGAGCGCATGCTAGCGGGCTGGGGCGCTGTTGGGCTGCTCTGCGCTAGGCAGGCTCGGGGGAAAAGAGCAGGCCGAGCTGGGCCAAAATAGGGAGAGAGAGAGAGAGTTTTCCTTTTTATTTTGGTAAATATTTAAAAGCTCTTTTCAAAAGCATTTTCAAAACCTTTTCGGATTCAGTTTTGAGTTTTGTAAACAACACTCAACCAATGAAAACACATGCAAAGGCATGAATGCAACAATCATGGTTAATTCTTCTACGATTATTTTTAAGTTACTTTAATAAGGTTTAAAAGCTTCTAAACAATGACTCCGTTAAAACCCTAAGCAAATTATTATTTAGAGTTTTAGGATGTTACATTAAGTAATACTACCAATGTTTCCAACCTCAATGGGGCCATGAAGAGGAAGAGTTGAGTTCAGAAACCTCAGATATATGCTCCTACCAAACCACTGCATGTGGGGAGGCCTACAAAGGACTCAATGGACCTGTCACGTCCACGATCTACCTCACGACCCGACATAGATGAGGGTATCCGCAGATAAGCAATGTATCTAAGCACCACGCTTCCATACTGCCTACCACCCGCCATATGATCAAATAGACGAGCGCTATACGAACATGTGCATGAACTCAATAGCAAACTAACTATACTAGATATATTAACATAGACAATGAACAATGTAAACAATAACATATTAATGAAGAATAGTGTTGCCTATAAATATCACATAACTACAGATAAATACTAAAAGAGAATAAGAGAATAATAACTGTACTAGACTCCAATCTCTTAACAACGTTGGGAGTCCAAGATCGATTGACGTATCTTGACTTCGTCTACTCTCGATCTAACTAAGCTATTCTATGAACTAGAAAAGCTCTAGATGAACTAAGGTGTATGGCTCTAGATGACTAGATCTCCTATGACTTAAACTAAATGGATCAACAAATGATCTGAGGATGATCTGGGATTGCTCTAGGGGGGTATGCCCTCCTATTTATAGTCCGGTGGGATGCACGACCGACGTTAGATCAAACCGACTTAGTGTAGGGCCGAGATGACTCCTCAAAGGCGGTGGAGGAAGCTTCCAAAAGACGGTGGCTAGTGAGCCTAGGGGTGTGCCGCCCAGCCCCACCACATGCTGGCCGGCCCCACATGGTGGGGTCTGGGGGGCCGCTTTGCTCCGGTGTCTATGGGATCCTCCGTGAGTTGATTGGCAACTTTTCTCCACAGGATTTATTCGATATCTTCTCTGATTTGATTCCCTTTATTGCTATTTTCTGGAATAGTCCCTGGTAAATAATGAAACATCAAAACTCATGGAAATTGTTAAATAAATCCCTATACTTCTTTATTTTATATATTATTGATCCAATTATCATGTTTATAATTGCATAAAAAGTTGACGCTAATGACCATCAACAAGCTCCCCAAACTTACCCTTTGCTAGTCCCTAAGCAAAGCCTTTCTAATAAACTTGGATCAGGAGTTGCTGCAAATCTTTCACACCTCAAAAGCTCATATGCGTTTAAACAAAAATTCTTCTATGAATTAGAAATAATTACTCTAACTTTCAAACTCACCTGTATTACCTTCAACCATGGGGCCTTTACTATCACTTGGGTCTTGAGAAATCTAAAGAAAGAGTAATTGAGTCAGGCACTATGTCTAAAACTCTTCACTCTACCAAAATTTTGGGTTTTGCAAAGTTTTCAAAATAAAACTCAGAGCTTAATTGTATGACATCCTCAAGTCTCTTATGTATGTGGTATTTGTGGATCTCACTGAGGCATTAATGTCATGCCCTCCTATACTAGTAAATATAGTGGAGTTCCATAGGAGTGGCTTAACAAGGTTAGCTTACTTACTTTGTATATATATTGTAAAGTCGTCAAACAATAGATCCACAGAGAGTCAAGTCATACAATCAATTCAAGATGTGCAGGTGTATGGATATGGTGGATATATGGTGGTGATGATGATGATAGTGAAGTCCTAATTCTACTTTGCTCCATGAAATGAGTCTCTCTCTTTTGGAATTTGGAATATTTTTGAACAACATGGCTAGAGAGTATGAGCTATCTCATTTATTTTTCTGAGAGGTGCGTTGGACACTTGTCCATTTTTAATTCCTCTCTTTTCTCTCTTTCTTCTTCTTCCCTTTTTTCAATAGCTTTTTGCATAGCTCATATCTCTGTTACCAAGAATAAACTCTAAGAGAATATAACAACTTTGGAGCATTTATTGGAAATGGAATGAATATTTTTGGTGGTGGTTACTCTTAGTGTAAGAGTAAGACCTTTTTCTGGTGGATGAACGACATGTTGTTGTGCCTACTCCAGTGTAGAGTAGTGCATATTTTGGTGGTGTGCACGTGATCTTGATTCAAAAGCATGATGAGACTCTTCATAAGGTCTAAAGGTTGTCAACACTCAATACGAAGGCAAGTAGCATGAATGAGTCTTCCTAATCTAAATGTATATGTATATGGCTTTGGTAGGAATTTAAACAATTTCATACAAGAGCTCATCATGTAGGATTTTAAATTTTCAAAAGATAAATCACTAGAACTTAGTATTACTAGGAGTAAGATAAATAGCAGCTCAGATTTTCATGTCATATCTCCCAACTACCTAGACTTAGTTTAAGTATATGCCTCCACAAGTTTCAGGTTCAGAGTAAATTCTCAAATCAAAGTAGTTTTAACCAAAATTTAGGAGAATTCAAGGTTGAAAACTAGGTACTTAAAAGGGATTACGACAAAGCAACTATTCATCATCTCGAAGACAAAATTAAAGTTCATAGATTTTATTGACTCTAACAAATTAAACACACACCCTAACTAACATATCTTTATTTAGGACTCTTAAGACTCGACAGACATTTAGGACTCTTAAGACTCGACAGACATGGACCTTCATGTGCCGATATGTTTTTGGTAATTTTAAGTTTTCTTATGATACTATAGTGAACGTGTGCTCACATATTTTTAATATTTTATGACTATAAGATATGTAACACCCTAGGTGTTAAGCTTGCATTTGCATATCATTTCGTGAGCATGAGCACAAGCATCATTGCATCTATGCATTCATGATGGCACATGAAATGATAACCTTAATGATCACCTTGTTCTTTATGTGTGTATGTGTTAACCTACAACTAGCTTTGAGTTAGTTATGTTTGTATAACCAAGTGCTTGATGTTTTGATCACTAATAAACACCTAGACATACTTAGGGATGCTAATGGAACCATGTTTTATGCATATGATCATGTCAAGTTAAGCTTGCTAGGGTTTAAGCTCCTATGTTGACCCTAGGAACCCTTTTCTTTGACTTAACTAATCAACCTTGCTAATGACCTTGCATGACAAAGTGAGCTTAAGCAAAGTTGTAGAGTTTTTCATAAGGAACAAACTTTGTTAACCACCTTGAGGTGATTTGGAACCTAACATACTCTAATTGGCCAATGAAGGCAGGATTAGGGGCTGTTTTTGGATTCAAATTTTGCCTAAGTCTAAATTTACTTTCAGTTTGAAAGTACCTACGTTTGAATGCTTGTAGTTTGAAATTTAGGAAGTTTCAGCTCAAACAAGTTACATCATAATTGGAGTTCAACTATAGCTCTATCCAATGGTGTGATTAGTTGAAACTAGTTTGCAATGGTTAGGAAGTTAACCGCGTTGCAAAACGCGCTGTCAGTCGCTCTAATCGCATTTTTGAACGGGGGAGGCAGAGCACGCGCATCGGTCGTGGCCGACCGAGCCAGACTGTGAGCGTTGCATGGCAGCCATACACCGGCGAGAGGCTTGCGCCGGCCGCGTGATGGCAAGCCACACACTCCACCTCGCGATTGCGCCCTTGCCCCACACCTCAGTCTCTCCCTCTCCTCTCTGCTTCGCGCACAAACACAGTCGCGTCATTGCCGAGCTCCAGCGGTGTTGCCGAGCTCACCTGCGTAGCACACTGCCACGTTGGCCACCAAAAGCTAGCCACAACTTCGCCTTGCTCCGCTCCACCCTTCGCACCGTTTGGTTAAAGCGCAAACCACTTCGGTAAGCTAGAACAAGAAGCACCGTGGGCACCATTGTCATCGAAGCTCCACCGAGCTTTGCACCGCCATGGCTAGCCCAATCCAGCACCTCTCCCTCTCTTCTAGCTCTCGTATATATGTTGGATCATCATACATGTATACATGCATCTAGGATCGCCGGAGGGAGTGACACTGCTAGAGTTCGGGGAGCTGGAAGGAGGAGTCCCACCGGAGATTCAAGTTCCCAAAGTTCCAGAAGAAGGAGAACTGGGCCCTGAGCTTCATGAGTGCCCGAACCACCAGCCCTCCACCTTTGTGGAAGGCAAGCCCCGGAGCATATACACCTATCTTACTCCATTTCAAGTATTTTAACTATATCACTATCACTTGTGTGTGCATTAAGTTAGTAGGCGTTGAATGAAACCCTTGCTGCATCATATCTTCCTTGTCCAACAAAAGAACTGTCGATGGGATATCCTACAGGATACCCATAGACCGGCTTACCTGAGCTTTGGGTCTGTTTCCTCTCGGCCCACGAAGGAAGGAAGACGAGCAAAACCGAATTTTACTCGATAAAGACGACAAGACCGAAGCGCAGCTTAGGACTCTAAGTTTGTAACCGAGTAGGAGTAGAGCAATCCTCAGCCAGACCCTGGACTATAAAGGGCTGGTAAGAGTACCACCCAAAAAACATCAAACGTACTACATAACACCCGATACGTAAAGCGACACTCAACATCTTGTATAACGATCAGAGCAATAACAAGCGACTCAACTAGATGTAGGGTTATTACTCGACTGTGTCAAGGGCCTGATCCAGTATAAACCGTGTGTCCCTGCGTGTCCAACCACAAGGTTTCACTATTCGCCGAGGCACAAACTACTGCCTCGGGTAACCCCGTGGCAGGCTATCGGTGGTAAAACATCGACAGCTGGCGCGCCAGGTAGGGGCTTTCGGTGAATTTTTTCTCGAAAGCTTGGTGGACCACGACCTCAAGATGACGAAATTGACGGAATCAACATTTTTCTTCGGATCATGGATCTACAAGATCAAAGACGACGAAAAAATTCAAAGCTGACTCCGAGAAGGAGTTTGATCAAGATCTTCAAGAACTGAATCAAAAGACCCAAAAACTCACAATTTTGAAACCAACAAGACCAGCAGATGAAGATGGATATGAAACTGACTCAGAGAAGGAGATTTCACCATATACCGACTCCAAGACAACACAGAAAGACTAAGCACCAACCAAGTCGGAATACGCAACCAAGCCATAAGCAGGAACAACTTGGAGACAATCAAGTACTCGGTCCATACGGACTGCATAATTCCACATCCACATACGAGAAATTGCTTCGAAAGAGGATGACAAGAAGCATAACTCTGAAAGGCGCTCAAGAAGGAATGATCATGTCAACAACTCCAGAAGGATGCATCGTGCATTGGTCAAACCAATCCCCGAAAATTCAAGGCCAAGGTACAGAACTACCGTTCCAAATAGGAAAAGAACTCGGACTTTGCCAAGGATCATCATGTGAGACAAGAAGGAGAAGAACAACAAATAAAAAGAACTCGAAGGGCACATACTATATACATGGCAGAGCTAGAACCTTATTTAGAGCCACCACAAGTACCTAACTTAAAATCATCAGATGAATGAGAAGAAGATATCTCAGACGATGAGGAAGGTGATGAGAATGAAACCAACGATCACAAAGCTGCAAGGCTGAAAAAGAACAAGGCTAGAGCAGGAAGAAGAATTTGAGCTGTCCAGAGAAAACAAATCTGGAACAAATACAAAGCGGAATTAACAGAATACAACAAGAAGAAGGCAGAAAGAGAATCCATGAGGAATACAAAGAGAGAAAGAATCGAGGAACTGACGAAAGAACTAAACATCCTCACTAAAGAGGAAAGAATCACAGACGAGCCAATAAAACAAGATGAAGACCCAATAAACAACCCAACAACAACACACCTCAAGAAGAACAAGGAGAAAAACATGAAGAACAACTACCCAAGAAATCAATATTTCACAGACTGGGGAAAACAGAGATACCACAACCATCGGAAAGACAAGAACAACATCTCGGACTGGTAAAACAAAACGGCCCAGATTGGGACCAACATTATCTGGAAGACTGGTGGAATTGATACAGGGGAGACAGGGATTATTATCGAAGAGATTGGTCACCAGACTTCAACAGAATAGAACAATATGACAGATTCCCATGCTTTGCAGGAAGACTGCAGAAGTTGAAATTACCACACAAATTCAAACCAGCAAACCACTCCAAATACAATGGAAAAGTGGAACCCAGACAATGGATAAGAGTATATTCCCAATCCATTGAACTCGCAGGAGGAAACAATGACATCAAAGCCCTATACTTTCCAATGGCACTCGAAGCCATGCCTTTGCAATGGTTTGACAAGCTAAAACCAAGATCAATCAAATATTGGGAGGATTTGCAAGAAGCCTTCTGCAATAACTTTGCAAGAATAATAACGCACCCCATGACAGCGGCAGAATTGAAGAATGTGAAACAAAGAAGAGGAGAAACGCTAAGGGAATATTATCGAAGGTTTGGAGAACTCAGAGCTCAAATACATGACATCACCGATAGAGAAGTAATAGAAACGTTTGCAAACGGAATCATAGCAAATTGGCAGTTCAAAGATTACTTCAACGAGAACCCAAGATCCAACGAAGACTTCAAAAGAGCTGTCAAGAAGATGATATCATCAGAATAAAGAACTCGACACATATTCACTCGGGATTCTCATGAAAACAAAAGGTCAAATTTCAGACCAAGTGATAAAAGGCCAAGAAAGACAAACATGGTAGCAGCAAACAGACAACAAAAGAAGGTTTAATGATAATGACAAAGGAGGATACAACAACAATTACAACAAAAATAGAAACAACAGATACTCAAGCAACAACTACCAGGGCAACAATTATGCAAAAGACCAGTAGAAAGAATAGAAGACCTACCCTGCTACATACACCCTCATGCAGGCCATAAGCTAGTGGAATGTGACACCCTTTCAAACGAAGATACACAAAGAAAGAAGATACACGGGCAAACAACTCGGAACAGAGAACAAATGAATCTGGAAAGGATACAAAGAAAGCAGAGGGGAATTATCAATAACCTCAACGACAAATAGAAGTAATCTTTTCTTGGAGCATCATATGCAAGAAACAAAAGATAAGAAAAGCTAGCACATAGAACCATTATGGTGGCAGAAACCAGCTACCCCAAGATATCTAGATTTGTCAGAATACCCAATCCAATTTAGAAGAGAAGACCAAAGGACAAGTGCAGCAAATGCTGGCTACTATCCCTAGTATTGGGACCAACAATAGCAGGGTAGTAGTGTCCAAAGTACTCATTGACGGAGGAGCAGGATTAAACATAATATTCACAAACACCCTGGGGAAGATGAATTTGGACTATGAAGGCATGATCACACCAACAACTATTCCCTTCTACGGGATAATACCCGGAAAAGCTTCCATACCATTGGGACAAATCACCTTACCAGTCACCTTTGAAACACCAGACAAATATCGGACCGAGTTCATCAAGTTCGAAGTAGCCGACTTCGAATCATGTTATCATGCAATCCTTGGAAGACCAACACTCACAAGATACATGGCAATACCCCACTACCCATATCTACTGCTCAAGATGCCGACAACAAAACGAGTTCTTACACTAAAAGGAGATTTAAAAACGGCATATGATTGTGATGTACAAGCCATACAAATATCAGAAAAATTACAAGATTACAAAGGAAAAAGAAGATATTGCGAAGAAGGTTGAGAAAATGAACCCGGACAAAATCCAAATATCGGCATAGAAGTCAAGCAATTTTACACCTCCAAAAGAAGTAGCCACAAAAACAATCGACCTACTAACCGGAGATCCAGAATACAACAATAATCAGTGCAAGCCTGGATCCCAAATATGAACTCACGCTCACCAACTTTCTAAGGGACAACAAAGATATATTCGCATGGAAACCAGCAGACATGCCAGGAGTCCCAAAGGAGTTGGCTGAGCACAAAATTGACACAAACAAAGGATCAATACCAGTAAAACAGAAGCTACACAGATTTGCACCAGACAAGAAAGCAACAATCAAAAAGGAAATTACAAATTACTAGCACAGGGTTCATAGGAAATAATCAATCCAGACTGGTTAGCCAACCTAGTATTGGTGGAGAAGAACTCGAAAGAAAGCGTATGTGTGTGGATTACACATATCTTAACAAACATTGCTCGAAAGATCCATATGGCCCACCCAAGAATTGACCAAGTCATAGACTCGACAGCTGGATCATCATACTATTTTTCTCCTCGACTGCTACTTGGGGTACCATCAAATATCACTGAGAGAAGAAGATCAAAGCAAAACATCTTTTATAACACCCTTTGGAGCATACTGTTACAAGTTAATGCCCAATTCGAACTGAAAAACGCAGGAGCAACATATCAAAGAGCAATACAAACTTGTCTAGGAGATCAAATCGGAAGAAACGCTGAGGATACATTGATGACGTAGTAGTCAAAAACAAAGGACCCGAATACTATTGGGAAAATTAGAAGGAGACCTTCGAAACTTGAATCCTGGAAGTGGAAGCTCAATCCACAAAATATTTTTCGGGTACATCGGGAAAAACTCCGGGTTTTTTGTCCAAAAGGAATTAAGCAAGCAAAAAAAGTCAAAGCAAAATGGATATAAAGCCCCCAAAAAAATTAAGGGAATCAGAAATACAGGGTAGGGCCTCTCAACGGTTCATATCAATTGGGGAAAAAAGGACCCCCCCTTCTTCAAACTTCAAAAAGAAAGAAACCCTCAAAAAAAGGGGCAAATCGGTTTTTAAAATTAAAGGAAATTTATATCATCCCAAAAGAAAACCCCAAAAGAAAAAAGGAGGACATACATAAAATCAGGCAAAAAAAAAACGTGTAAGTCAGCCTTGTGGAAAAAAAACCCCGGGACACCCTACAAGGCAGAGACTTATATACTCAGCAAAAGTACTCCAGAATCAAAAGTCAGATACCCAAACCGCATAAAACTTTTCAATACCATATCATAAAAAAAATAGGCATTATTTCCACAACACAAAGAACAGTAAAAAAATTTCCATTCAAACATATCAAAAAACAAAGACGCCCAGGCCGAATATCAAAGGGGCAGTAAATGGAAAACCAAAATAGATTCAAACCAAGAACAACAATAAGTCACAGTTTTACCCACTTCATGTAAATGGCAAAATCGACAAAAAAACCCGACCCAATAAGGACCTAAAGATGTCTTTGATGGTTTTTGAAGTTGGGGGGCAAGAGCAGGTGTGCTATGTTTCCCTAAAGGAAAATTAAAGTTTTGCAAATATTATGGAAACAAAAATAAAAAAAGCAGAAAAACCCCTCTAAGGGTTTTAAAAATAAATCCCCTGTGAACAAAAGAACCTCCATAGGGATTTGGCAGTGTAAAAATCAAAAACAAAAAGGGATTGCCAAAAAAAACATGGCCAAAATGTGCAGAAAAAAAAACCCAAAAAAAATTTGAGGGAAAACCATACTTTTTAAGGATTAAATGGCAGCAGAACTTTCAAAATTGGGATCAGACAGAGCAAAGGTCCCACGGGATTTCTAGAAGAATTAAAAAACATAATTGGAAAAATCAAAAAAAAAGAAGCCGAGGGACAGAGAAAAGATAAAAGAACCCCCATCCCAAACAGTCCTCCCCATAAGAGTGTTGGAGGCCCCCAGCTATAAAAAAAAAACAAAACCGGTGAAAAACAGAAGCAACAAGGTTTAAAAAGGAAGAGAAAGCAACGTCCTCGAAAAGACAAATAAAAAAGAAGGGCATTTCGGGGAACAAAGAAAAAAGATTTTGGGAAAAATCCATTCGGGTTTGTGGAAATCATGCAACATCTAGAACAAATTGGGAAAGCTTCAGAAGGGGATTCTATTGGCCAAACAACACTTAAGGATGCAGAACTTTACAAACATGCAAAAGTTCCAAAATTTTGCAAGAAGTCACAGGGCCCAGCAAAAAATTCTAACCGATGGCCTTTCTTGCGGGGGGCTGTAAAGTCGGACCCCTCAAGAAAGAAAAGGGAGGTTTTGAAAATATTCGGGCAGTAGATAATTCCCAAAGGTTGGGTAAAAACCCACTAGTAAACGTGCAAAAAAAGTAAAAAAAATTTACAAGACATAGCCATTTTGGGGATGCCCAATAAATCCAGATTTTGGGGCACCATTTCAGCACGGGAATTTCAATATTGGGCAAAACTGCGGTAGAGAAACATGCCATAGTCACCCCCAAACAAAAAGGGGAAATTGAAAGACCAAAGGGCTATTTTTGCAAGGCCCCAAAAACCAAAAACTTATGAAACCAAAAGATTGGAATAAAAGGATAAAAAATTTTCCAAAAATGGAGGGGGTTTTAAAACTCAAATCCCAACATGATATTTACCCTTTTTTCCCGCTTAAAAAGGGTCAAACCCCATTTTGGTTTTTTTAATTGGCAATCACCAAGAATTTGGGAATACGAAAGGAAAGCGAAAAAAAAATGCTTTGCACCTGGGGCATTTTGTTTTATATATATAATTACCTTTTTTGTGAGGCAGCAAAAAAGTGGCAGCTTTGCCCCAAGACGGCATGTTAGTTTTTAAATCGGTTGTTTCGTGAGGAAAAACCCAAAAACCCCATGCTTTGCCCAAGAGCGCCAGTTGGTTCATATATTATATATAAGTTACCGTTTTGTGGGGGGCATGAAAGCTAACCCCTTTGCCCATGAGCGGCACTTTTTCTAGCATTTTTAATCATTGGTTTTTGGGGAGGAAACCCCCACAAACCGGGGTTTGCAAACCCAAAAGCACCCCAAAAATTTGGGTTTAATTTTACCAATTTTTGTTTTTATGAGGCGGTGACAAGTGTAACTTTGCCCAAAAGGGGGGCCCGTCTGCATTTTAAGCCCTTTTTTCGGAGGCAACTTGAAAAACCCACTGCTTTTGCACAATGGGAGCAAGTTGGTTAATTTTTCTTTAAAATCTCCGTTTGTGAGGTGGCTGAAAAACATCAAAATATCGGACAAAAAGGGAAGGGTCAGTTTAACCCCGCGACATTTAAATTAATTTATTTTTAAAAAATGACAAAAACACAACTTTTGGAAAAGGGAAAAAATCGAGCAACCCCAAAGATAAAAACCCAAAAATATGTCAAAAGGGGGCCCCCATCCCAAAAAAAAGAAATATGTCCAGGTGACAAATTACCCAAAACTATTTGGGGAAATTTTAAAACCAAAGACAAAGATTCAAAAAAACCTAGCTCAGAAGCTTTAAAGGGGTTTTTTATGAGCAATATTTCAAGTTATCCCCCCAATTTTAAAAACCAAAATTTTAAAACCCCGAAAGAATGGGGATCCGAAGCATCTTCCCAAAACCCCAAAAAGAGGATTTTATACCCAAATTTAAAACAAAAAAAACTCGAAAATAGTTCAAAAGACCTGGAAAATAAAGATCACAAGAAAAATAGGGAAATCAACCCAAAAAAATTTTAGACAAAGCAAAAAAAAAAGGGTCACAAAATTTAGGACGAACCCCGAAAAATATTTTAACCCCAAAAATATCATTCAGTTTTAAATTCGGGCCATCCCCCAAGGACAAGTAATGTTTTTTTTAAAGGGGGGAAAAGGGGGGGGAACATTTCTTTTTACCAGGATTCTTTAAAAAAACTTAAAACCCGATTTCGTCTCCCCCGTAAAGATCAGCCTTTCCCAAAGGGTCTTCAAGAATTGGGTTTAAAAGGGGAACCCCCGGAGCAAAAAGCTGGAAAAAGGGGAAAAAACATTGCTTTTAATCGTACGAACCCCCCTGCACAAATACGGAAAAGGGAAAAAAAAACCCGGGGGTTTATTTTCCCCCACCCCCGCACATCCCCAGGAGGCCCAAAAAACAACAAAAAGGGGGGTTAATAGCCCAAACCAAAAATCTAAGTTTTGCTGGGCAAAATTTTAAAATTCCCCCTTTTCAAAATCGAAACCCTTTTTAAAAACCCCCAAAGGGGCACGATCAGCACAGCCCAATAATGAGCTTTAGCCCGCAAATTTGAGCCCCTTTTTTTTTGTTTACACAATTCAATTACATGCTCAGCCTTTTTTTCAAAAAAAAAGGAGAGTTCCCCTCCACCTCCCCACTGTTTTCCAAGCGTCACATTTAGTTCGGTATCGGGAAAATATCAAACAAATAAACAAAAAAAATTGGGAGAATCAAAACAAGGAGAAGAACGAAGTTTCCCGCAAATCGAGACTTCAGATCGAATTTTAATTTTTGAATCGGTCCAGCAAAAATCTGCAAATTTTTTCCTCAAAACCCCAAATTTCCCCTTTTCACGAACCCCTCCCCAGCTTTTTCTAAGGGTACCTTAAAAAAGGGTTTTTCCCACCTCTCTTTTTGGGCCCCAAAAAGAAAAACTTTATCCCGATGGAAAACCTTTTTCAAAAAAAAAATAAAGGAAAAAAACGAGAAAAAAAACCCAAAAAAAAAGGGTAAACAAAAGCACCCTTTGGGCCCGCCCCCATTTCTGAAGAAAAAGATTTCCCCCTTGGGGAAAAAACCTATAATTGCTCAGAGAGTAGACAAAGGGGAAAAAAAAATTTAACCCGGGAAAAAAATTTGGGGAACCCGGGTTGGGAAAAAAAAATTCCCAAAGAACCTCAGTCATATCGGCTAGGGAAGCCGCCCGATCACCTCAAAAAAAAAGTATACAGAGGTATATAAAAAAAGTAAAAGGCAGAAAAATAAAACTCCCTTTGGGAAAAACTTTAAATTACGATGCTTTGAAAAAGAGGAGCCCCCCAAAGGAACGCCCCCAAACAAAAAAACCGCAAGTCTTTAAAAGAACTCGGAAATATCAAAGGACAAGCAAAAAAAAGGGGAAAATTTCCCCCAAACTTCTTAATTTGAGCCACATTTTTTTAAAAAGATAACTTTTTAATAGCAAAAAACCCAAAATCACCCCCAAAAAAAAGGGGGGGAAAAAAAGAAAAAGGGTTTTAGCCGGCCAGAAAAAAAAAGGAACATCAGAATACCCGATCATAAAAGGGGGAACTCAGTAAGCTTTAAAAAATTTTAAAAAAAAATAAAAGCAAAAAAAAAAAAGAAAAAAAAGCCACCCCGAAAGGGCTCAAGGGGTCACCCCCCTTATCTTCGGTTTTTAAAAAAAAATACCCCTCTTTCAAATCAGAAACAAAAAAAAGATAAAAAGAAAAAAAAGAAATTTAACTCACCAAGAGAAAAAAAGGGGGAAAAAGAGAAACAAAAAAATTTGCATTTAAAAATAACCAACAAAGAACCCGCGAGCAGACCCCCCCCTTTTTGGCCGAGGAGGTTTAATGGATGCGGGCCAAAAATCCCCCGCTTTTTGAGGGGAACCGGGAAAAAGTACCAAAGGGGGGTAAACATCGATCACCCTCCATCCCAAAAATTTCCCCTCAAAAGTAGCAGGGACTCAAAATAAAGTCCGATTAACCCTTTCAAAGAAAAAAACATAGATCAAATACCCAAAAAAAAGAAAACAGATCAAAAATGCAAAAAAAATTACATCAGGGGGGGGGGTTGGGCCTTAAATCCCGAATTGTGAAGAAAAAAGAAACACCATTAATACTCTATTCTATCTCGAGAAAAGAAACATTAAAAATTCACCCCGAGGGGAAGGCAGACGAATCAGAAGGACCGCTATATTAAAAATAGATGATCTCTTTCCCCTCAAAGGCTGAACTCGGCGACGAAGAAGTAGAAACAATGTATTGCTATCAAGCCGAATTGCTTAATAACTAAGCGACAATCAAGGCTTAAAGGGGGCTTTTCAGAAGTGGAAATTTTTTCGAACCAACAAGGGAACTGGGAGGAAAAAAATAAAACAAAAGGTTTGGAAAAGATGGGGTGAGAAAAAAAAAACCACTTTTAGCCCCCAAACACGGACGAAAAGATAGGGAAAAGGGAAAGGAAAGCATTTTTTTTGACCCCGCCCAGATTTAATCAGGGAGCAGCCAAATAGGAACCTTTACCTACCCGTAAAAAAAACTCGAAAGAAATACGGAAGAACGAAAACAAGGGGGATCCCTCAAGCCTCACAAAAAGCACAAAACAGGAAAAAAAGGGATAGCATTAGGGGCAAAGGTGAAGGAAGACATAAATCAAAAAACTCAACTAAGAAGTATATGGTGGAAAACAAAATCCCCGATTGACATAAGAACAAAAAGAAGGATTGATCAAGGATGCGTTTGGGGCGATTGATCACAGGCAATCAAAATACCCATCTTTAAAGAAACCTTGTGCAACTAAATGATCAAGATCACCCTTTCGAATGGAAGATTTCAAATCCCTTTACCCTTCATTGCAAAATTACTTCGGCAGAACGACAAAAGAAGGTTAAGCAAAAAAAAGGACGAAATTTCCTATTAGTTGGGGGACACGATAAACAAAGGGGCGAAGGACTTTTAAAAAAGATAAAAAAGAGATTGGTTCCCATAAATAGCCGTTACCCCGAAGCAGCAATTACGGAAAAAAAAGCGGAACGGTTACCAAACCGTCACTTCCTAAACTACGCTCAGAAAAAGGGAAAAAAAAACGGCCCAATTGGGCTAATCAAGCCGGTAACCTAAACATTTTTCACCCTGCAAAATTTTTAGCATGACAAAGAAGCAATCAGCCAAAAATGAAAAAAAACTCGACAGAACATGTTGTGAAATCCTTTTTGAAAAGTATAACACATAGGGAGCTTTAATCAGAAAAAAAACACCCCAAATACAAAAGTACTTAACAAAAAGGGGTTGCTACAGTCAAAATTACACCAAGCCGGGGGAGGTAATGTGTGCAAAAAAAGCACTCAGAGCGGGTTGATTTCAGACGAGAGGGAAATGCATCTTTAACCAAAAAAGGAAAAACCAAAAAGTGTCCAAGACCATCATCAAAGAAGCAATCCAAACAAAACCCAAAGGAGACAAAAAAATGATGAAGGGGCCTGACAGCACAACCCAATACCATCCCAAGGCCCACCCCGCTTTGGCCCCTTCCCTAGAATCTACCACCTTAGAACTAGCCTGCAAAAGTCTCTATCCCAAAAAACACCCATTTAAAGATTACAAACAAAAAGGGAAAAAAAAGAGCCCGGGGCTCCTCAACTCGCCCACACCCAAAATCCAGATCCAGGACCTCTTACAAGGGAAAAAAAAAGAATGCCAAGGGGAAACCCTACACACATTTTTAGAGGAACAATGGGGGGCACATACACCCCAAATCCTGAAAAAGGGCAAAAACAGCAATAGTACAAAAGAAGCAGAAAGACAAAAAAATTCTACAAGGGCTACATTGATGAATACAAACGGCTACAATAAAAGCAGAAACGAGGTTTTAGATAGAATATCAGAAATATTCCCAGGGCAAAACTTAAAGGGGAAACCTTATTTGGGAACCCCAAAAAAAACTTGGGTTGCGATTTAAGATCAAACCCAAAAACTACCCAATACAGGCCAGACGAGCCCCATCTACAACAAGGTCCAAGTGCAAAATATAAAGGGTAAAAAAAAAGGACAGATAGGTCTAAACCCCAAAAAAGGGGCTAGCCTTGGTGAAAAAACCTTGTAAATAAAACAACTCAAGCTTCCTTAACGCCTGAAGAAAAAACCGGTTTCATAGGCAGAAAACCATCCTAGCAATTTTGGGTGGATTTCCCCCAGCCTTTTCTAGAAAGAATTTTGGCGCAAACATGCAGGGCCAAAAAGATAAAAAATGCCCTGAACCAACTCAGGACGGCAACGTTTACAGCCCCGGAGTTTTGCAACAGAAAAAAGGCTGGAAGTCACATACAAGCTTCTTTACCTGCTACCCCAAAATTTCAGGAAAATCTTACCGAGTTAGTCCCTCCAACTCCCTTCCCCAAGAAAACTTCTACACACCAAATACCAGAAAAAAAGCAAAAACCCCGGGGGCTGCTCGTTTTCCTCACACAAATCAAAAAAAGGGGTCTAGGATCAAATACAGCACAAGCACAAGCCCAATATAGCAAGGAAGGGCCCCAAAAAACCCAAAGTCACGAGAAAGAAAGGCAAGAAAACAACAAAAGTGACCAAAGCAAAAAAGTGAAAGCAAGATTTCCACACTCCATGAAAACACATCGTACCGTGAACAAAATCAGAAAGAAGCGAGTATTTAGACCCTTCCGCCCTTCTTTTTCAAAGAACTCAGAGAGGTCGGGGGCTGGAATACATACCACACAAAGTTTTTTTTCGGTTTTCCCAATAGTTTACCAAGTAATCAAGGTCGGGGTACACCATGAGTGGCCCTTTCCAAAAAAAAAAGGGAAGAAGATACGGACAAAAAAAAAAGGACATCCCCCTGATTTTGCTTCAAAAAAAACTCGGTCTGCTTTCAAAATAACTGAAACCTTTGAAGAAAAAATCAGAGATGCTGGGGGGTTGCGATGGGGTATCCCAAGGGTACCCAAGCCAGCTTCCGGCTTTGGGGCCCGTTTTCCCCTTTGGCCACAAGGAAGGAAGAAGAGCGAACCGAATTTTCGGAAAGAGACAAGACCGAAGCGCAAATTTTGGGCTTAATTTGTAACGATAGGAGTAGAGCAACCTCAGCCAGACCTGGACTAAAAGGGGGTGAGGGCCACCCGAAAAAAAACATCCCAAAAAATACTACATAACACCCTAGTAAGCAACACACAACATCTTGTATTAGGAAAAGCAATAACAAGCCCAACTGGGCGCAGGGGTTTTTACTCGACTGTGTCGAGGGCCTAAACCAGTATAAACCCCTGTGTCCCTGCTGTCCAACCCCAAGGTTTCACTTTCGCCAAGGGACGACTATGTTCCGGGTAACCCGTGGGAGGTATCGGTGGTTTTTTAAAAAACGACAAAAAACCCTAGGCCCGGATCGAAACCTATGCTTGCCCCTGTTAGACCCTGAGCTGGTGGTCTACATTCCCCAAGAGATAGGTTTTATAAGTCACAGTTGGCTTGTTTTGGGTTTTGTGGAAAATAACAATGTGGAAGTAATAATCGAGACCGGGCGGACAAGGTGTATGGGAGCCCCTTGCCCTTTGGGGGTCTTTTGAGGGGTTTCTCCGCTGTGTCATTAGGCATAGATCTGGTTGGACATCTGCTGAGATTTGAACTCATGCCTTTTCTAGTGGCCAAATAACCATTTCGACGTGAGGCCCAATCTTTTGGGTTTAGCCCGGGAAACCCTTCCTTGTTGGGTCATGAAAGTGAGGGCATACTAGACCAGGGCAAGTACTGATGTTGGCCTGGCACCAAGGGGAGGCACTGCTTGAACGTCCTGCCCATTCTTTGGGTCGCACTATGCTGTCCTGGGGTCCCGGGGTACCTGAAATATTGAGGGAACCCGTAATTAACCGGCGGGGGGGAATTGGGGTAATTGAGGGAAAAACCTCCGCTGGATAGGATTTCAATTCGAATCGCGGTCTCTCCCCGTCTGGGAAAAATTGAAAGATCTTCCCCCCCTGTAGAAACCTGAAATTAATAAGTAACCCAAAATGATTGGTTATATTGTGATGATAACTCGTGTTTTTCTCTAGATAGGGGCTATTGATTTGGTTTAAAGCTATTAATTTTATGCTAAAAAAGTGTTTTAAATGAAAAGTAAGTAATAAAAAAATGCCTTTTTGCAAAAGTCGGCTATCTCAAGTCCACCTGATAAAGCCTTGCATAATCCCTTTAAATTTATGGTTATAATCTATCTCTCTTTTTGAGAAATCGCTAAGTACAATTGGTACTTGGGGTTTTTTTACCTTTTTGCAGATGGTATGGCTTTTCTTTATATTTTCGGCATGCCTTATCCCGCATGCGTAGATGAAGGGCCATGGGGAATGGTGGATCCCATGTCCTCCTTGTTGCTTTTGAGGGATTGTAAATAATATGGGGATGTATTTGTTTTTAAAAAAATTTTTCAAGGGGTTTCCAAACAAAGATTCCGCTACTTTTATTTTAATGGTTTTTATAATACATTCGTTAAAAATTGATGTAATATTATTTGGGTTTTAAACTTATCGCTATGAATTGTGGTACTAATTTGAGTACGATTCGGGTTGTTCTTTTTTGGGTTTAGATCCTTCGAGTTTCAAGGGCACCGGGCTTTTAAAGGGCTCAGTGTGATAGTGTAACCGGAAACGGGGCCATTTTCATAGTGCTCTTAAGGGTTTGGGGGGTTCCAAGACAGATAGATTGATAAAAGCATGGTATATTACCCGATAATGGGGGGCCGCCCCAAAATTGATTTTTCTATGGTGAATTTAATGATCCTTGGAAACACCTCCTCGTTGGGTCATCCTCTTGTGCTTTTAAACCACATGGTTATACTCCGACAAGAAAAGAAAAACTCGGGCTCCTTAAGATAATGGGTTAGGAGCGCCAAAAGTAACGAATATTCCATGAGCTAATTTAAAAATTTTGTAGTTTTTAAAAGGAATTTAAATTATCTTTTGAATTTTCTTTTTATAAGCAAGGAAAAAAAAAATTTTTGGCCACCACAATAAGTTTCCTTTTTGGCAGACCAAAGTTCTCCACAGGGGCTTAGGATTTAAGATCAATGTAAATAAAAATTTTGTTTTTCCTTTAAAATGCAAAAAGATAAAGGTGATAAATTACTAATGTAATTTAAAAAGGTAATAATTGGAAAATACCATTGTTTCCTTGTTGGAAAAGGGAAAGGGATTTAAGTTATAAAAACATTAGGAGAGGCGACTTATTGTCAAAATTTAATTTTCAAGGGGGGACTCAGACATCCCTTTTTGTAGTGGGCATCCTTATTCTCCCCCCCCATTGTTGTGCTTGTACTCATGTCTTTCGCTTCTTCTTTTGCGGACCCATTCTTTTAATTTTTTGTCCCCAAACCCTCCCCGCAAGGTTTTTCCCCCGTTTTGTTCTTGTTCACTGGGTTTGGGTTTTATATTTGTCTTCCCAGATAGCTGCCTCCACCTTCAATGGTTGGGTGCTTGTGGCGGTATGGGGTCTCCCTTTTGTTTTGTGTTTTGTGGCCTATGATTAGTACAACTGTCGGGTAATTTAGAATAGGGGACCTAACACTGCACTCCCTGAGAAAAAATCACCCCAGAAACTTTGCCCCCTCCCCAGCTAGGGTGACATCATCACTCCGAGAGCGCCCCGCTCTGACGAACCAAGGAGAAAACACCCCCCGGAGGGTCTTTTTGCCTCGTCGAGTAGGGAGACGTCATCCAGGGTTGTCTACCCCGGGGGGCTTTCGACTAGTCCGAGCAGGCGGGAAAAGTCATCCATCCGCCTCCGCCTACCCTCGAAGGCTTTTTTCCCCCCCGGCGAGCCGGGGGGAAATCATCCGTGACGCTTTCATCCCTTTGGGGCTCTTTTGCTCGTCCGAGTGACGGACTTCGACGAACATTCCCTCTCCAAGGCACACCCCATGGGGGACCCCTGGAGCCCAAACCCTTTGTCAAAAAAGGTTTTCCCGTATCGCTCGTCCTTAGGGATGGGGGGTTTTAAGGGGAGCCCCGCATGCCAAACCGTCAGGCTTACGGGACGAGCTCCCGTGCTGCCTAACCGCCGATTGCGCTCGCCAGCTCAAGGGCCCTGCTTCGCGGACATTGAGTAGGGATTAGGGGGTCCCCATCTGTACGAGGAAGGGGGGTGCCTAGCCCCCGTGCTGCCAAAACCCCCCCCCATGCCCTAAACAAGGAATAGTGACGTTCCCCATCCCAAAAGGGACATGGCTACAATTTATCAAGGAAAGAACAGGGGCCGACGAAGTGCCTACAGGCGTGTTTTCCAAAAAGGAAAGGAAAAAAAACCCAAAAGCGTCCCCAAAAAAAACAATTCATGGGCCCCGTTCTCTCTCCCTCTCCCATTTTAAATCAGCCATCTGTCCCCACTATAAAGGGAAAATGGACCCCAACTCTCTCTCTTTGGGCAATCTCTTGACACTTAAACCACACACTCGCATTACGCGAGTCCCCCCAGAACCAAGAAACCATTAACGGACCTGGGAACCACTTCCTCTCTCCCCCGCGTTGCTCCCCTCTTTGAGACTCCCGCTCGGTAACAAAGGGGCTCCCCGACGAACTGGAGGGGGGGCGTTCGTGCCTGAAACCCGTATTTTAAATTTGCAATGGTGCCAAAAAAAGTATGGATGTAATTAAAATTGTCTTTAACAACTAGCCACTTATCTTTTACCTTATCCCAAGCAAGGAAATAGGTTGTCTCCCTAATTATAGACTAGGAATATTTTTTGGTACTTATGTAATATTTTATATTTTATGATGACTAGGGGAAAAAAAAATAATATAAAGATGTCAAAGGTTAATGATTCTGCAAGCGGATAAATTTTAAAAAACCATTGTGCATTTTACCCAAAATTTTAACCTTTGGGGCATTTTATTCTACCACTAGGAAAGGTCTAGTTAAATTGATAATCTTATATTGATAAAAAAGCTATGAAAAGAATGAATGATTTAACTATCAAGTCGTACTTTAAATAGGGGTAAGTCACAGTAAATATAGTAAAGGAAAAGGTAAATTTATCACTATCATCATAAAATAATAAGAAAAATTATTAGGCTTTAGTCACTAACCCCAAACATCGTCTAAACAAATAATAAAGAAAAAAACATCCTAATATTTTACTACCGTCAAAGTACGCTGTTAGTGCAAGTAATTGTAATCATTGTGTGCACTCTTTTCCCATGCCCGCCTTTTTGTGGCAGTGCATTGGAAGAAATAGACCACAGCTCCTTTTTTTCCCCCTTGTTCCCCTCTTTTTTGGGTTGACAGGGACTATGGCGTAGGACCGGAGGGGGAAA